>RJWM01006296.1:0-85216 GCA_004363535.1 Dasyprocta punctata | reverse complement strand
TAAGAAACCATTTTAAAGATAACGATGCGCAAATTGCAACCATTGTCAAGCTTCTATCTTCCGGCTTTGTAAACCTGCAATGTTGTGTATTTACGCTAGTTGTTTGCTTGTCTCCTTTGCTTGTTGTTTTTACTATATATGTCGTTTTTTTGTCGTTGTTGTTGTAGTTTTTGTTTTGTTTTTCTTCGCTCAAATAAAAAAAAAAAAAAGTAAACCAGAAAAGGGTTTAAAATCAAATACAGTATAACTAGTCTATATCTAAGAGACAAACACTACTTTGACCTCATTTTGCTTATTTTCCTTTTGTCTAGATATGAGTCACATTGAAAATAAGAAAATGAGCAGGTAAAAAATGCTTAAGGAGCAACCATATTTAATGGGACTCGAAATTAATAAATTAAGAGTATATTCATTACATTATTCTCAAAAATATATTATAGACTAAGAACAATGATTTCTCCAGTTTCTAGAGGACTGTGGTATTCACAAAACATGCTTGCATACATTATGTCTTGGATCTTCCTTTATATCAGCTCTTTCAGGGACAGATATTATTGTCAATATTGTACAGATAAAGAAACTATCACAGATCTTTAATGAACTGTCCAAAGTCACAGGCTAAAATTTGAATCTTGTCCAACTAATTTTATGATTTATGTTTATTTTCCTCCACATCTATACCACTGTGTTTAGCTGTTTTCTTCATTTTGAAAGGATTGTCACCAAGAATAAATGCAATTTCACTTTTTAAGCATCAAAGTGGAGATTACACACAAAGTAGCTGTACCTTACAATATCCAGAGTTCCTATTCTAACACACATCCTATTATCCTACATAGGGAATGGGACAATGAGAATCTTCAAACATTTTTGAAAAAGTCTAAGGTATGTTTGTTCACAAATATCCAAGGTTCCTAATAGCAGGACTGTAGAATAAAGTATTTGCATTCTAGCCTGTAGAAATCTTGATCTTTAAAAAGCTTTGTTTCATGAAATAATCTTTTCTCTAATTCAGCTACTCTCTGAGAACTTGCATGAAGATAGAGACGTCTTTGTCTAGTTTTGTTCTCTGGTGGCCAGAGCAACATCTGACACAATGGTAGGCACTCTATAAATATTTGTCAAATGAAGGAAATTCATAAGCAAAAATTTAAGAGAGAAATTAGTTTCCCGTCCTCTTCCAGATAATAGGCATATATATGTAAGATTTGGGTCATCAATATAGTTTATAAAGTCTATTCTTCCTTCAGTCCTTCATCCTTCTCTTCAACTCTTGAAGGTCCATTTATCTGGTTTAGTGTCCGCTTTCTGCATTCTCAGTGATACACACAAGTGGAAAAAAGACATAAACATACTGATACAATCTGAGTTGGAGCAGAGAAAAAAAGAATGGAATAATTTCTTCCAGTCTGTCATGTTTTACCTGACTTCCATGTATGTCTTGTTCAGGCTTCAATTAACTGCCCTCCATCAAGCTGATAAACACCATCACTGACACCTGGTGCTGCATACTTACTGTACGATCTCCTACCAGCTGGAATCTTGAAAGGCTTATATCTCTTGCACAGCTGTTGATAAATTTAGCAGCAGTACTGCAAAAGTTGCAAGGACAGTGTCTAAATACTAAAGTATTATGAAAAACTGAGAATGAAAAAATAATGTACAATAGAATATTGTCAAACATAAGATATATACAAAATCAACATGCCTTGGTAACTCTTAGTAATTCCACTTTAATTATAGCCAGGAAATTGTCAAAGGAAAGTGAGCACTTCTCCAAAAAGTCTATTCTCATTTCTATGTTAATGTTTGCTGGGATAAACTTCGGTGGCAAAGTCTCCATAAGTCTTCTGATAGATTGGAAAATAGAATTTTCCATAATTAATGTTTTTTAATGAAGATTGTGATGCCTAAATGTTTTGTGGAAATTTATCTGGGAGAAAAATTGGTTAAATATTTACATTAAAATATGAGTTTTTATGCTTTTTGTTAAATGTTAAGACAGAAAAATAATCCACTAGCATAATATTAATAGTGTGGTATTTTTGTCCATAAATAAAACCTCTCAGATTTATTTTTCTGTGTATATTAGAAGTGGTAGCTTGAGCTGAGTCTAATTTATTCACCTTGCAGGAAATAGATTGAAAACAGACAGCTTTTGAAGTGAGGTTTTTAAGAAGAACTTCTTTTTCTCAAGTCAAAGATCGTTTCTGATGTGTGCATTGGTCATTGACACACCCTTTCTATGTCACTATTGAATAACTCTTGATAATAATAAAAATAGAAATAAAAATATCAGTATGACTATTTTCAATTTGCAAACATTTTACTTAGCCTTGCTTGTTACTCCAGCAGTAACTTTTTCTCTTTCTCATGACCTATAGGTTTTGCATCTTTTTTCACCTTTAATCTGACCAAACTCATACCCTTTACTTTTTAAAAGAAGTTATTATTTTCAATATTTAGCAGCACAAATAATTCATTACTTTTCTCTATTGTTACAATTTAATTTTAAAACTATATTCTCAGTCAGCCTCTCAAATATTCCAGAAAAAAAAGGACATTTGGTAATTTGAATATTGTGCATGTATCTTGTCCTTCATTTATAACCTATGAATTGAATAATCAGCAGGAAATACCTTAGATTACTTAAAATAAATAATGCTAACATAAAAGGATGTGAACCTAAATTCTTCTGGTTTAAATACTGTTCCCTATGGAATTCATTATATGCAAATTCCCCTTGAGTCACATCTAAGTTGGTTCAATTTTTAAAGAATCCAAGCAAATTTTCGTAAGTTTCACACTCTTGATATTCCTAGCATGTACTCTGAGGACAGAGATGAATGAACTCCTTTGTTCTTCTTCAAATTTGTACCTTTTAATGTGAAAAGAGCATATGTCCACAAAATACTCCATTCTAATATAAAGATCATAACACCACTGAACATGCCGTTCGCTAGAGAAAGTTACTGAGCTATCCTCTAAGGTCAAACTGACCTGTCTTATGTTTTGCCTGTGGACGATTGCACATAATAAACAGATATTATCTGGACCTAAGGTCCTAAGTCAGGAGTGTCCGGCCTGCTGTCACAGGTCCCTTGCAACCCTGGGTAACTAATAATGGGATCACAAGATCATAAATTGTTAACATTATTATATGTCTTCTTGTGTTCACTTTCAAGATTGGAATGCACCGTGTTGGAGCAAGAGCTGCACAGGAAACAACAATCTGCTGAGCGGAGGGTGCAATGCAGAGCTAACTCTTCCTTCCTCACCACCACAAAGTCCAGGGGAAACCAGAGTGCATCAGATGTTACACATGCTTGTGCAACTTGGTAAGTAAAACACAATGATTATCTGCATTATTCCAGCCTACCTGCATGTAGGTACCTGGGCAAACAGCCACTTATTGTTTGTAAACAGACATTAAACTTGAGCATATTGTGTTATTTCATAAAATCGGCAAGTTAAAGTAGATTTTTAGCAGCTGTGCTATAGGAAGTACAAAAACATATTAAGTAGTTTTTTTTTTTTGCTCATGATGTCATTATAATTACATATACAACCCTGTTAATGAATGAATGGTTACTTACTATTTTTTGAAATATGCAGAGTTGCAGCCAAAAGTCCAACTCAAAGAAAAATCTAATCTTGTCTGTTTAGTATTTTTTTGTAAGATTTATCTTCCTAGAAAATAACTCCCTCACTTCACCATCAGATCTTATTCGTGTCACTGCTTTTTAGCAGTGCATACATTCTGAACAGGTATTTTCAAGGATGAAGCATAAGAACATAAAACCACATCAAAAATTTCTGACAGGGCCGGGAGTTTGGTTCAGTGACTTAAGTACCTGTCTGACAGGCGCGAGGTTGTGAGTTCAATCCCCGGTGCCGCAAAAAAAAAATAAATAAAAATTAAAAAAAATTAAAAAAATCTGACAGTTATATTGAGAACTCACTAAGAATCACTCCACTTCCATCAAAACAAACATTAGTGGACAAACCAGATCAAATATTCTGCTAACTTTCTTTGTGTGTGGGCATGTGTGTTACAACAGAAATGTAAAAAAGGAGTTTTGTTACTTATATGCATTACCTGTGTATTTTACATGTGACTCAAAACAATTCCTCTTCACTCTGTGTAGCCCAGGAAAGCCAAAAGTTTGGACATCAAAACTTAAACTATTTACAGTGGTCATACCTTCTGTCTATGTAGATATCCTCCCAAAGCCTCATGCACTCAGAGGTGGGGCTTTTTGGAGGTGGCTGGATCTAGGGTGTGTGAATATGGATTAAGGGTGTTTGATGACTAAAGTACTTCACTGATTGATTTATCATGGATTTGAGCATGGATAATAAGAAGGCCTACCAATAGGCTTGTAGCCTAGATGGGATAGAAGGGAAGGGAGGTCTATGGTGGTGATGGTGGTGCAGTTGCCGCCTGTTGTCTGCCATGCCCTTTTGCCACACGCTGTCCTGCTTTGGAACCAGCCAGCTATGGACTGAAACTTCTATGAACTATGAGCTAAAATAAACCTTTTTTCCTTTAACTTCGGGTGTTGGGTATTTTGTCCCAGCAATGAGAAAAGTAACTAAGACAACTATGTCTATAACCTTTACAGAAAATGATACAGGGCATGAATAACTTACCACCAGGACTCCCACATGCCTTATTAATGCTATCAGAAGACTATTTATATGTCAATTCCTTTACATAACCCACTGATATTTTACAAATGAATTTGTTGCTACTGTTGTTAGTCACAGAGGTTAGAATTAAACACTAATAATGCTGAGTATCTTTTAATGAGCATATTTGTTGTAGGAGTAACTTTTTGGTGAAGTGTCTAATCAAATCTGTTGTCCATTTTAAAAACTGGATCCTTCTTTCTTACTGTTGTGATCTGAGACTTGTTTTGTATTCTAAATCAAGTCTTATGTATATAAATTGCAAATATTTTCTTCCAATTGTAACTTGTTTTTTTATTGTCCATTTGTCATTAATTTTCTCTTTATCTCTAGTCTTTTTCTCACCCTGATGTCTTCTTTCTTTCTTCCTTCCTTCCTGCCTTCCCTTCCTGCCACCCTCCCACATCTTTCTTTCTTGTGGTACTGGGATTGAACCCAGGTCTGCACACTAAGCTACATACTTAGACCTTTATTTTTATTTTGAGACAGGGTCTTGCTATGTCCCTAAGATACCCACGCTAGGATCAAACTTTGATCCTCTGCCTCAACCTCTCAGAATGCTGGGATTACAGGCATGTGCTACCATTCCAAGTTCTACACTAGATTTTTAATGGACTTTTGCCGTGTGTAAACACTCCATATGACTGAAGTAGGGCACGTTACCCTCAGTAACTGAAATGTTTATGAAAGTTACTAGACACTGATGCAGTGCTTTAAGATACCTTTTCTTTTTCCAGATGAGGAAATTTCCCACTGGTTACGATTACTAACAGTATTTTACATTCATATATTGGTGCTATTACAAGGATTCTTGAAGGCGGACAAAGCTGAAATTTGAAGAAAGTGTTACCTGACTTGTTGTTCCCTCTCCCTCATAAAATATCTTGGAAAGTCTTAAATTGAAGATAAGACCTGTGTCTTACTTAACACTGTCTGTTAAAAATTAAACAACATACGTGGGAGATGCATGACAACTGGTGGAGAGAAAATGATTTGCATTTAAATATTAATGCCGAAGAAACAAAATTGGATATTTCAAGTTATTTTAAATAAAGAACTTATTTATTCTATGAAATAATTACGCTAACTCTATATACCAGAAGAATAATTCAAACCTAGCATAAATAAACTAGTAATAATATAAATTAGTTAGACTTTATTAATTTCCATAGGAACTCTTCAGTACCATCAGCGATTTCCATGTTGGTAAACCTAAAGATGAATTCTTCCCCATGTTCTATCAGCAGCATTTGATACAACAGATCTCATTCTCCTTTCTCTGTTCCTCATCTCCCAGGCACATGCGTTAACTTGATTTTCTTTCTACTTCATTAGTTACCTCTTCGCAATCTTCATTGTTGGCTTCTTCTCTTTTGCTTGACTTCTTCCCTGGTGGAGTGCCCAGGCATAGTATCTACCTGCTGAAGGTCACCACGTTTTTATCACCAGCCTTGGCTCCTCTCTCATCTCCAACACCTCTCATTGGATCAACTTTCTTAAATCACTTTTTATCAGTTAACCTTATATCATAAATCATTTTTTCCTCCAAATCTGTTCTATCCCCAAACACCTGCTTCATTCTTCTTCCAGTTGTTGAAACCAAAAGCTTTATGGTCACTTTTCATTTTCCTGTTTTTGTATTCTATTTTGAATTATTCAGAAATATTTCTGGGTATAGCATAAAAGAATTATTCATAATCTGCTAATTTTCAACTTCATTGTAGTTGCCAGCTTGATGTGAACTCTATCAATTTTCATCTGGGTTGTCTCCTCTGATTACAGTATCATACAGATTTATAGCATATAAATACCATTTTAAATTTCTTTTTGCCTAATGCCTCTTGAAAAGTAGCAATTTTCAGAAAATGATTCTTTATACATTTCTTTTCTCTTGAAAATATGCTAAATAATGTTATGCTTATTAAAGGCTATCATTCAAAATAGAATGCAGTTATGTGATATATTTGGATGAGCTTGAAATATTTTGCTTTGTAATTATATAGCAGCAAGAGAAATAAAGAGAAAGAAGAATCTTCTGTAACTCTTTGGTCTGTTTAACTGCATGTCGTTTCCACATGCTTTGAAAGACTAATGTTTAGCCTATGGTTAGCATCAAGCACACACTACTCTGATACTGAACATCGCCCAGAGTTCAATCAGTTGAATTTATAGCATTTTCCAAAGAATGATTCTTCTGCATCCTCCTTCACTACTTCTACCAAACTTAATCTCCTATCAAATCTTTTTTGGGGGATTTGAACACAATAAACCTCTATTACTTTATTTTTTATGTATAAAATATAATGTTTACTTTTGAAGTTTTATAACATATATGTAACCTCGTTCAATTGACTTTTTTCTACTTATAAAAACCCTTTTGATATCTTTGGTGGGTTAGGAAATTTAATAAATTTTTTACTACAATGAAATTTTTTTTTATTTAACAACTTTCACCTATCAGAAAAATTCTCAGGCAAAACATTAAAATTATAAATCAGAAATAGACCTGCTTGTGTAAAAGGTTTATTTGGAAAGATATGCAGGAACAATATCCAATATCACTCTAAATATTACTCCCTTGCTGTGGTTTTTCACTGTCACTCTGTAACAACTGTTTAACACAACTTTAATTTAGAATTTTAAAATGTAAGTGATTGTGAAAAGGTACTTTTTCAAATTACATTGACTACCTTGCTTTCTGTTGTGCTTTATACTCACAATTCCTAGTAAGATTGTATTTATATTCTATAAATTCATGAATATCTGAATTTGTTTCACCATGCACTGAGTGTATGACTGGAAAACCAACGAAAGCACATGTGGGAATTTAGGCCCAGCAGGAGGTAGTTTCTGATAGGTGAGGACCTCCAATAGTTATCAGTTTACTTCTGCACTAAGAAGTAAAGGTTAATAGGGTTAACAATGCCCTGTTTTATTTTATTTTGTGCAAAGAAAACTTGTAATGAACTAATACAGCATCTTAGGTACTGTGAATCTAACTTGAAGTCATTAATCCACTAATATCAGTTAAGTCATAAACTCTAATGAAATAAATTTTTAAAATAATAACTCCTGTTATTAAACTGTTGGAGTTTATGACTAACTAAAGCACTTCAGTTCTATTATAAACAAAAATATGCTTCTTGGTCATGCTTTGTCCTATATATGTTTATGTTTCTTTAGGAACTTAGAATGTGTTCTCTCCGCTCTTTTAAAATCTTCTTTAAATTTATATTTTCCCACTTTAACTGTCAACTTCAACTGTTTTTGTGGGGAAAAAAATGAAAATCTCTAAAATTTATATTTTCAAGAGGAAAAGCTGAGTTTATGCCATGAATATGAAAGACTTTTAAACTAGACAACTCTTTTTATCAATTGCATGTTGATTATAAGTTCCTTAAAACAATGAAAAATAAATTCTCCATCTTATACTTTTAGGGTTACCTTTATTCAAATGTAATATATACCAATCAGCATTATAAGGTTTAGGGTCATAAAAGTTACTTAATGTGTACCTTAAGATGTCAATATCAATTATAACTCTGGAACTGTGTAGAACAAAGATTATAATACCTTTGTTAAGTGGTGGGTCAACTGTAGGAAGCTGGAGTTGGGAACAAAACATTGAAGAATAAAAATCAGCTTCTACTTAACAAGCAATGTATTATTTTGGTATAAGTTATTTTTTCAACTATAAAAAGTTTTTGTTTTTTGTTTTTTGGCAGTAGAAGGCCTTTGCACTGAGCTACCTCTTATTTTTTATTATTATTTTTTAGGTCTCCCTAAGTCCCTAAGTTTCCCAGGCTAGACTCAAACATGTAATTCTCCTGTCTCAGCCTCCCAGACTGCTAAACATAGTAGATAGCAAATAAATTCTTTCTAACTTCTTTAAATTGTGAAGTAAAGGCACTGAAGTTTGAGAATGCTTCAGCAGAATGCATTTCAGAAGAAGGAAACAAAATAAGCTACGTAGGCAACTCTCTGGTTTAGTAATTTAATGCTCCTGGAACCTTGGTACAGAGACGTGACTATTTGATTCTCATCCAAAAGTTAGGTAAGAAATGAGGCATCAAATAGCAAGATTAGAAGTGGGCAATAAATTAATACTTATTGGTGGATCAGAAATCCTACCAACATAGCCATGCATGGGTATATATATATATATATATTGAACCACATAAAGATTTTTAAAGGTTTTTTAAAGCTTTAAATAATATTTTTCATCTATTATCCTTACTACACATGATTTGTGGCAACGAGTAACTATCATTTCCTTCTTGTCCAGCCCCTGTGGAAAAGCAAATTACTTGCTATATAAAATACAAGTTATCAGCAATATTGCTAATTAATGGTGTAGCTGCCAAACTCCAAGTCACATTCTGACAAAGACTATGATATAGTGTTACTCCATAACATTTCATCCATCAAAAGCCAGAAAATAACCAACTGTCAGTATTTTCTTTGGATCAGCAATGCAACGTAATAGGGGCAGTTAAAATAATTAAAGGCTAGTAACCAGATTAAAAAATCTTAGTTTGTAATTTTTTTAAATAAAAAGGGATATTTATTAAATGGTGTTTGAGTTGAATCTAAAGTACAGAGGAAACTCCACCAATTTGATAAAAAGACCTTCAATGGGAATTTAATGACGGTACTTACCCTTGCCCTGTGATATAATGGAGCTATAATAGTAAAGGATAAAATCTCTGACTGCTGTGAATTTACAACATTAATCAGTAAAGAAAACAAGCCAATTGAAAACAAGGCAAAAGCCCAATGACTGAATATTAAATATTAAAGAAGATTTGAGGATAAGAACTGTGTGACTTGTCATTAGAAGGCAAGCCAGAAGAGGCTGTGTGAATGGAACATATTTTGATGGCCCCTAAGAGCTAGATTCCATGCACACTTCACTAAATTAGTGCACAAAAGGCAACTATTATCCAACCATTGTTTAGAATACAAAACTTTAGTGCAGTGAGAAATGATACAAGTCAGCTTGCAGTTTGCAATCATCAACCATCAAGAGGAAATTGAAACTATGAACATATACAAATTTAAAGTACTTAGATTTAGGGTCAGAGAAAGAAAACCAATGGAGTCATGAATGACACAGGACAATTATTTATTTTAATAACTGAGTAACTGATAAGTAGTTAACAGTATCCAGGCATTTGGAGTGAAAGAAGCAATATTGGATTGGTAAGCATTAAGTCATTAGTACAATTTTAGAAAAATAAGGCCAAATTTGTTGGGAAGTGGATGGGGGTCAATTGCACGCTATCTAGATTATTCTGTTGCTAAAACACAACAATCTTATCCTTTTGGAAACAAAAATAACCACTATAAATATCACTGTTTAGATGGCTATTGTGGCATATTATAACAGAGAAAGACATCTTCAAAAATATGGATGACTTCTCCCCTATTAGAAGATAAAGCTGGGTGCTGAACATGAACACAGTGAACTGGCTGCTCAGTATTACATGAGCTAACATCACCTATTTGATGGGATTCTTTCCTACCATGGAATTCTTTCAAACCACAACTAATCCAATTTGTCAGAACAGCACAGCACAGCCTATCAATGTTAACAATTTAAGAGTACCACACCTTTGTTTTGTGGCAATAATTATATAAGTAACCCAATAGTACTCACTGTTCCTACTAGGCTGTATTCAATTTATTCTTTGGCATTCATCACTAACTCTAACATGCTAACTTGGAAAGTTAGAAAACAAGAAGAAAACGTAACACATTTATGGGAGAAAAAAGTCTTAATTTCAGTGAAAAACACAAAACCATATAATAGCCAATATCAACTATTAAAATCGGTGTCAGTTTATTCATGCTCGTTCAGGAAACTAGTTATTATTTAGTCAAGAGGATATCTGTAGAAGACAGACAGCGTGAGCCTGCTACGCACTTCTGTATCATCTGGCTTTTTATATAGTCTTTCTGTGCCTTAGTTTCCTCATCAGGAAAATATCAAAATACCTACATAGTAAAGTTATAAGGATTGATACATTTTTTTTTTTTTTTTAGGTCAGTGACTGGCCCAAACTGAAACTTGAAACTATTTACTATTTTATTTATCATGTTTCTTTTCAGAGGGTTTAAATCTCCTAAATGGTTTTGTTAGGTTGTGATATGCTACATTTATTTGCAGAAGTCAGGTTCTACTTCAGGTTCTTCGGACTGTCCATCTTTATCTTTCAGCATTTGTAGTTTTAGGCTCTGTTTGCATTCCCAGATAGGAGCACATTTCCTGCACTTGACCTTCACAGCATAAAAGGTCAGAAGAATTACTGGAATTCGTTTATTTGGCTTGATGTTCACATCCTATCCTTGGAAGTTTGTTATATCTCAATATATAGGATGCTGACCACCTACTGACCAAACAAGAGACCTTATTACATATCAATGCATATTCCTGGCTTATGTCATATCAGAGACCCCTGCAATGAGTCCCTAATTTCCTGCAAGGTGTTATGGTGCACAGTGAAAATAAAGAGCAAAAGACAAAATGCTAATGCAACAGGGAACTGGAATGACCAGTTGTTTATGGGGAACAAAAGGCCACAAAGCAGTCAGAACCTCAGTATTTATTAATTACATGTATATCAAGGACAATGGGTAAAGTTTAGTATTTACGGAACCATAATGATTATTACGGAGGGCTAGTAAGAAGAACAAAGCATTCTTTCAAGGATGAGACAAGGGGCAATAAGGAGACTGCAGTTGCCTCCAGGGAAACTATTTATTATGTTGCTTTAAAGATCCTTATTTTCCTCATGAGGTCTTATCTTGACCTGTGAGCCACACAGTATCACTAGCTGTAGGGATTTAACTGTGACCAGAACAAAGCAGGGAGTTTCTGCATTCCTACCTGTCTCTCAGGGCAGGACCAGGATGGCCTTGGACAGACCCTAGATTCAATTTATAATCTGTGATCTCCAACAACCCCAGAACTTCTGAAACATAACCTACAGGAGTTAGACCCAGGAAAATGTTTTTATGAGCATACTCTAAGTTGTTCAAATGCAAACAGAAATTTGAGAACTACTGACATAGATAGTTTAGAATATTTTAATGTTCACTCTCAATTCTTTTGCTCATTTTCACCTAAATATACATTTACATCCTCTTTTCATGCTCTCTGTCTTAGTTACTATTCTCATTGTCAAGACAAAATGCCGGACACCCAAAGTTAAAGGAGGAAAGGTTTACTTGGCTCACAGTTTGTAGAGATTTCAATCTATAGTTGCTCGGCTCTAAGGCAGGGTGGGATGCAGAGGGGCATCACAGAAGAGAAATTGTCCATGGCAAGCAGGCAGGTGAAAGCACATTTGACCTCTTTCTGTCCCTTATATTTTATGAAGGCCACCCACCCTAGGGTGGGTATAGCACTCACACCCTTAATGCTGCCCAAAGCTATGCCAAACCAATCAGTGGACTGATATAGCAATTGCACACCCTTGATCTCAGCACCACACACTCTACCTACTGCCACCTCTGAAAAGCACCCGCTATGACTGCATCACTGCATGAGGCTTTTGGGGAATATCTAGACACAAACTGTATCATTCTGTCCTTGGCCTCCCAAAGACTCCTGCACATCCTTTTATACAAAAGGCAGTTAATGGCTCTCTTAAGAGTTGTCAAAGTCCTAACACTTTCAGCATGGCTAAAAAGTCCAAATCCAAAGTCTCCTCTGAGATTTAAGGCAAACTTCTAGATGCAAACCCCTGTACAAGTGAAAAGAAAGTTAAACATTTCCAACACACAATGACACATGATAAGCATTACTATTCCAAAAGGTACAAATAGGGGGTAGAAGAGAACGGGAGCAAAGCAAGTCCAAAATCCAGCAGGGAAAACATTAAGTCCCTTAGTTCCCTGTCCAGCATCCAAGGCAACATGTGGCAAGATGTGAGCTCCAGAGAGCTTGTGTGGTTCTACTCCTACAGCATTGCGAGTGGTTGTAGTTGCCATGGTTTCTTTCTTGGGCCAGCACTACTCCCTCACTTGTTCCATGTTCCTGGCTTCTCGAAATTCCATTGCACCTTTGCCTTTACATTCACAGCCCTCTGAGGGGCACTCTGCCTAGCTCCCAGGTATTGTGAAATCTGGGTGGAAACCTTCTTGAGACCATAAAATCCTTGCATTTGGCATGTTCATAAAACCAACAACACGTGGATGATGCCAGGGTCTGGGAGCAATAATCAGGCTTTCTCCTCCTTTGGCTGTAGAGGTCGAATGCTTGGATTGCTGAGCACTCTGATCCCAATCCCAAGGAACAAATTCACTAGGTCATCACCATTCTATAACATGGCGCTCTGGGGCTTTCTACTCAAAGCAGAAGGGCATCACAGAGGATAAACAGTTTGTGGCAGGCAGAAAACAGCAAAACAATGCAAGTAACCAGCAGCAAGGGACTATAGTAGCTTTTTTCTGCCCCTTTTGTATTCTATCTAGCATACCAAGTTTAGGACAGGTGCCAAACCAATCAGTGGACTGATTTAGTAATTATACATCCTTGATCCCAACACCACACACACTGGGTCCAGCTATCTCTGCAAAGCAGTTCCTATGAGGCGTCTGGAGGGTATCTAGACACAAGTGATAACACTTTCCCTTCATCTTCAAGGTTATGTATGAAAGGAATGCAGCATGCTTTATTTAACAAAAATAACTCAGTATGATTCCTGAGATTTTAGTAATAAATTAGTTGTATACTTTAGAATATAATTCACAGTAATAAGATGACTAGAGCAGTTTTCTAAGTTAAGCAATATATCATCTAAACAAGTGGAAGAAAAATAGCAGTTGATGTAGTATAAAATATCACAAAGCTATGAAAAACCATCAGCACATCTGCACATATTAAGTACCACCAATACCTCCATTCACTACACTAAGCATGCTACATGCATTCAACCATTTAATTGCGTCTTTAATTGCCTCATAAGATATAAAAACTAGTATTTACAAATGAGGAGTGTTGGGAGTCACTGAACCTGGAAATTGAACACACGTGCAGGGCTGTGGCATGGCCAGGTCATGGCCAACCCGAGAACAAAGAGACACCTCAAAGGGCAAGATAAAGTCACAGCGGAGGACACCTGGCTCCAACTCCAATTAACTAAATAAAGATTATGCTGCAGGGATTTCACTCCTGTAGTGAAATACAACATGAAGATCTTCTCCTAAGATACTTCCCCTAAATTAACAATATCTATTACTTGGAAAAGTCCTGGAACAACTCCCAAGGTCTGTTCAGTTTCCTGTACTTTCCACTCTAACACCTTCCTTGTTTGAAAGCTAAATAAATAAGGGCCACGCAGAGACATCCTCTGTCTTAGCCCTGAGAGTCAAGAACTCTAACAAGGATTTGATCCTCCTGGAGCCCTAAACTTATACCACTTATCTCATTTATTTAAGCCTTCACAGTACATTCATTTGGGAGATTGGGGATCTTGGCCTGCTCCCCAGTAGAAGAGACCAAGATTTAAACATTTGAAGCAACTTGTTGGAGACCACTACAAAGCACTTCTGAGCAGGATTTAAAATTTACTAATTGGCATTTTATTTATCTGTGAGCCTGTCCTAGGCCTAGGCCCCTTGCCTGGCATTGGGAGCTGATTCATAGTAAGGAAACTCTATGAATCACTGATCCTGACCAAGGCCTGTAGTGGCCAGTGAAGTCAGAGATACCTCAAAGGGCAAGGTAAAAAAGGTTGCAGCTGAGGACATATTGGCTCCATAATTAATTATGTTAATAGAGACTGCCCTGCAGGCATCTTATTCTGCAGGGCATCACAGTCCTATCACAAAGGCCATCTTGGAGATAAAATAGTTCTCCATTTCTGACATTCCTTCCTACTTGGAGATGTCCTTGAAGTGACTCCCAAGTCTTGTTCAGTTCTGGCACCACCCTCAGCACCTCCCTCAGTATCCCCTCTCTTTGTCTATTTGAAAATATATATGGGTGATCCAGAAAAACTCTTTGTCTTAGCCCTCATGATAGCTGCAGAGTCAAGAACTCTGCAGGGGCTTTGATCCTCCTGGAGCCCTAAAATCATACCACTTGTCTCATTTATTTAAGCCCTCGCCGTACACTCATTCGGAAGATTGGGGATCTAGGCGGGGTCCCCGATAAAACTGTTCTAGAATCACCCAGTAAAAGGAAGTCATCCTTATCTGGAAAAACGATTGATTTGTATGATTCCTAGTGATTGTCTCCTCGATGTTATAATGTGCTACCTTTTTATATTTATAAAGTGCACACATTTAAAAATAGGCCATGGGCATTCAGTGATGTATCATGTAATGAATATGTGTCTTTTCTTCAGCGAAGTTTTTAATAAAATTAGGAGTTTAAAAAATACAAATATACAAGTATAGAGAGAATGGTGAGGTAAAATACTAATCTAAAGATAGCGACACAGTATTTTTTACCATAAGAGGGGTTAAAATCATTGCAAAAGAAGAAAGTTAAATTCAAACATCGATGGAAAGGAAAATGAGTACTATCATTAAATAATGGAAAAGCTTAGAAAATGGAGGTACCAGGAAGCAGGTTAGATACAGGAGAAAAGTAGGGGAATAGTTAATATTTGTAAGTGAGCAAATTGATCCATAGCAATTCTGGAAAGTGCTTCTTATACTTTTTATAGATTATAATACATATATAAAATTAAAATATTTATAAGGCCTTTAGGGCAGTTGGCAAGCACTTATCATGTTTCATCAAACATATAATAATTTTCTTTCTATTAAGTAATTATAAGAAAAATGCAAAGTGTTAGGTAGAACACTAAATGCTAAATATCTACAAAATTTTCAGAAAAAAATACGTTTTTTTCATGGTGGTTATAGGGCTTGAACTCAGGACTACAAGCATACTAGGTAAGAATTCAACTACTGAGCTAAATTCTCAGGCTCAAGATATGTTAATTTTTAATAAGAACAACTTGCTACTCTGAATAGCACTTTTTTTAATAAAGTATTTTATATGGTATTTTTCATTAAAAAGGCTTCATGAAATTCTTTTTTAAAATGTAAAATATCACAGGAAATACTGAATTAATAACTTGGTCTCTGATGTTTTTAAACCAATTTTTTAAAAAATATTTTAAAATAAAAACATTTATTTCAACTCCTTTATTTGCTTCTTGTTACAAATTACATAGTGCACCATTATCAGAAGAAACAAATTCTCCACTAGATTAAAGCCATATCTTTTATTAAAACGATACATAACATCTTCCTTTATGTTAACAAATGAAATGTTAGTTGATTATAATACTTCAAACAAAATTTACTTCTACCATTAGCATACCTCACAGAACTATTTAAAACATTCCTAAAATTCACTTGAAAACAGAAGAGACCTAGAATAGCAAAAGCAATTCTGGGCAGTAAAGACGGGGGGCATCACAATCCCTGACTTGAAATTATACTACAAAGTTACTGTAATAAAATCTTAATGGTACTGGAAAAAACAACAGGTCAATTTTATGTTTGTTGTGATTTCAGAAGTGCCCTTACTTACATCATAGTTGTCTGTAAAATAAACACTTGGTCCCAGAACTTCAAAAATGCTTTCTTTAGTTTTGCTACTGTGGCATATTTCTTTCAACGACCTCATGTTTCATTTGTGCTGTACTTATAGTTATATCTGTTTTGCCTGTATATTTTAACTGAATGCACATACTTTGTCTTCTATATCTATGAAAGTTTCCCAGGACTGCTGAAATGTAGTACCACCAACTGGGTGGTTTATCCCTCCCTCATAGCTCTGGAGGTGAGAAGGCCAACATAAAGGTGTCAGCAGGGCCATATTGGCTCTGAACTTTAGGGGAGACTTCTTTCTTGCCTTGTCCTAACTTGCAACCAGCCTTGGAGTTCCTTGGCTTAGGGCTTCTTCACTCCATTGTTGTAAAATAAAACATTTTTTTTTTCTGTGTGTGTGTGTCTGTCTGTCTGTCTTCTTTCTTCTTATAAAGGCATCAGCACTTGTATTTAGGGATCGACCAAATCCAGTACAATCTCGTCTTAACTTGATTAATCAGCAAAGTCTGTACCTCTAAATAAAGTCATATCCATGGGGACCTGTTATAGTTCTTCAACACATAGCACATTCCCAAACATTTTAGCATTCAAATATGTACCAATATCAACCTTTATTGTATTTTAATTGGTAAATTTTTCCAATGTCTACCAATTAAAAACAGAAAGGTTTTGTGAAGTCATAAGAACAATTTTCAAAACCAATAACACTTAAAGCTGAGGGTGACTGTTTTAGAATCTTTCGTTTTTATGTTATTGAATATTAGTTTTCACAATGTGAATAGTTTTGATTGTGCATATTGCCCCATGTAAAGTTGATTTATGAATAAATATCAAAGGATGAATAGCTACTCATTTCACTGTACAAAAAATGAATTCAGAGAATTTTAGCATGTGTTAAAGAACACTAAACTGTCAATCTATTTTTTCATTCATGATAAATAATAAGCTGGTTACTAAGGTCTGAATGCAAAGTTTACTTTGAAACCTCCTATTAGTAGCTCAGTAGTTCAAATTCATGATACCCTGGAGGCTAGCAGGTTTATTGTGAAGTTTTCTGTATCTGTGTTGTTCATGTTGAAATGATGAGCACATCACAAAATAAACTTAGTGGATCCTAATAAAAGTCATTCTGTGAACAGATGTTAAGTTAGAAGTATAATTAGTACATATTTTAATATTATACTGAAAACAGTGCCTTGCTTAATTCAAAACAACTTTGTCTCAGATTATGTAAGTAACTGCTTTCTGCTTTACATATCTATTTTACACTGTATTTCCTCAAAGGAAAAAGGATGTGTGTTTGTGTGTGTGTGTATATATATATATATATATATATATATATATATGCTTATGCACATATTCTTTCTGATTCTCTTAATTCCTATTCTAACAACAGCAGTCTACTTTCAGAAACAAAATATTTTTGCTACTTACCTGTTGAAATACTAATAACATCTAATTATCAAATCAAGACTTTTACTATTAACATATTTTGTTCTGGTTTCAAAAAGTTCCCCACTGGATCTTTTTGTATTTCATAATGGTGCCCTTTGCCCTTATTTTGCTTTGAGTATAAAGCATAGGTTAGGTTTTCCACACAAATGTTTTGAAACCATTGACAGCAAGCACTGAGACCTACACAACTACTGAGCCTCTGGTGCCTTGCATGGCCCGGTACATGGGAGGTGGCAGGCACGTGTTTCTGATTGTAGGAGTGACACACTGGCAAAGTGACAATGGAATTTTTGCCTGTTGCTACAAAGCACCTGCTTAATCTGTGAGTGTGGAGCTGGAAATGGAGACTCTATCTTCTCAGGCATCTCCAGACGTGTTCTGAGACGCCCTTGGCATGAGGACATAAGCAACCAGGATGGTTCTATGATTTTTTTTAAGTAAAAATAATTTTTATTTCAAGTGGAGTCCAGGCAAGAATCAAATGAGGTGACTGGGGAAAGAGTTTAATGAAGAATGATTCAGAAAGCAGTGGAGACTTAAGAGAACACAAGAAGGAATCCCTTGCTCTTGGACAGAAAGAATCAACATGGTGAAAAAATAAATTAATTAATAAAAAAGAGAACACAAGACAGGGTTGTGCCTGACAGGGTAGAGGGCTGTTATCACCTCTGGCTTCGCGGGGCAGGTTAAAGGGTGGTTACACAGCCGGAGAACTCATTCCAGGAAGAACGTGGTGTGGCCACGGCAACCCGCATCCACAGACTACAGCCGGCCGTGTGCTCCAGCTCTCTGCTTCCGGGTGTCCTGCCATGTTCTTGCCTGTCAGACCCACCCAGAAGATAGTGAAAAATGCCACTAACAAAGTCACAAAACTGAGCGGAAAGAGGAAGAAAAAGAATTTCATGGGACAGATCGTGCACATCTGGCAGGTTTTTCTTCATTTTGTGATTTGAAATATAAACGAATATCAAAGATACGGAAAACTTCAGCACACTCTTAAAGATATTTATGAGCATAGCAGAGGTTGAAAATAATGCTAAGACTTTCTCATCTAGAACAGCTAAAATTGGTATTCCTGACCATTCCCCTGTTTTTTTTTTTTTTAAAGAGAATAAAACCAAACAAAATAAAACAGAATAGAGCCAATCAAAACAAAACAGTGAACACAATACAGGACTTCAAAACAAAATAATAGGAGATCAACAATGGCTATCATAATTACTTACATAAAGCCCGTTATGTGCAAGGTACTGTGTGACTGTCGCAAAGACAGGCAGGTCTTCTGGCCCTGTGCAGTTCCTATGTTAGAGAGGATGTGGACAGTAATAACTACACAGGCAAGCAAATGACTAAGTGAGAAGCACACAGTGCTAACAAACGTAGGAAAAAGATACTACTTAGCTGGGTGGGCCATTTCAGAAAATGAGCAGGGATCTTCCCTGAGAAAAGAAAGCTAAAAAAACCAGAAACCAACTAACTTTTCTCAAACACTAGTTAGTGACTTACAAAAATAATTTAACGGACCTAAAATGACATTTTTAAATAAACAGGATACTACTGGTTGGAATGCATCACACAGGCTCAGCAAGAAAGTATTGTGTGAAACTCTTTCACTTGCATGTCCATGGTATGGGTCATAAATGTGCAGTATTGAAGAGAACAAGAAATCAACAAGAAGCAAGCCCCCTCCCCAACCATGAACCAGTGCCATGCAGGGGCCGCCACAGCATGGGGGAGAGCCAGACCCTAGCCTTTTCCCGTGAGTCAGCGCCATTTGCGGACTGCCGGGAAAGAACAAGAAATCATCAAGAAGCAAGACCCCATTGTGAAACAGCACCATGTGCAGGCCCCTACTGCCAGGAGACAGCCAGATTCCAGCCCCTTCCGACGCACAGACTGGGAAACAAGAAGATCCCTGCCCCCCAGCAATCTGCTGATCCGGGGAAACACAGGCTGCCACAATAGCTATTGAGGTGAGATGCAATTTGATGCCATGCTTTGGTATTGGTAACATCCTGTTGTTGTTGACTTTAAATACAATCCACATGATGAGTTATAGAGTTTAAATCTTTACCTACACACTCAAATACCCAACTAACCACTTTTCCTATTGACCTGATGATCTATCTTAGAATAGTCAGAACAGAACACTTAATTCATTCTACTCAACCCAAACTTGTTTTTCTCAGTCAGGCCCATCACAGTAAAACTGATTGTCATCTATTTAATTACTTGAACTCCAAATCTAGGGATTATCCTTGCTTTCCCTTTTTTCTTCCATGTCAAATGTTGTATATTAGCCAATCTTTTCTCTATTCCCAAATGTCCCATGCTTTACATCTAGGTGAACGATAGCTCAGTGATTAGAGTTGTCATCTTCTCTAAGGTGAGCCATTTCAGGTTATCTGGCATCTGGTTTTCCTGCTTCCATTTTGAAAGTTAGTTTTCAACTCTTCTCTCTGAATATATCACTCACTACTTAATCTAATGGTTTCTGACTGAATTTAAAATAAACCGAAAATGCTTAGCCTGGCCTGTAGCTGCCACCTCATTTGGCCCCCATGTCCTTCTCATTTGCCTTTTGCTAGTCTTGCTTCAGTCACTAAGTTTCCATCACTTTGACCTTCCTGTGATGCCTTTAACATGCTATATGTACTTCCTCCCATCACAGTAGTTCAGGAAGTTCCTCCCTTGGAACTGTCCTAGTGTTTGTTGTCACCAATCATGATTTAGATGCATCGTCCTCTCAGAGGTCTTTAAACCTCCAGTGCAAATTGGTGCCTATGACACTTTACCTCATCCTCTTGAATTCCTGCATTGCAGTCCTAGTTACTACCTAATGTCTTCTTGTTCATTCATTTATTTTCCATTCCTTGCATTAGACTGTAAGTTTCAAGAGAGCAGTGCCTTCACAATAGTATTTTCTGGAGGTCTCATAAATGCACAGCATCATTTTAATTTCATAGTGCATTGAGATGCCTGAGCAAATACATCAGAATTGTCTGTATTTAGTGACTCAATGGTCTCTTCATGGTTTTGTGACTTTTCTTTGCTTCTTGCTCCCAGGTACACTAGAGAAGCATAATTTATAGATTTAACAACTTGAGATCTGTCTTCAATCTCTTTCTTTCAGAAGCTGAATTCTAAATTTTGATGGAAGGGATGCTTCTTTATTCAATTTGTAGTAACTAAGGATTCTGATCTAGTGAACTGTCATCAGGAAGGTACAGGTATGGACCTACTGTGCACACATGGATGATAGAAGGTCAACTGTTGTGAATGATAAGTGTCAAGAGAGGCTGCTGCAGTTAAACTGTACATTAAAAACAGTGTAGATGTTCTAGAGTGTTTTTGTGACCTGAGCTAAGTTCCTTTATACTTTGTATCTTTGCTCCTATTGGATCTTCTTTTTCATTAATTTTTAATTTTTATTAGTACATGTGTGCAGTGCATGCGATTTATAATCATCTTGGGGAGTGGGCACATGCACATAACACATGCTGTTTCTTTTTTTAAATCCTTTTCCCTTCCCTCTCTCCACTAATTCCACTATTCCATTTTTCATTCTCGTTGATATTATTAATCTTAGTTCATATTTATGGTATGTAATGTTTACATTCATTGAGGTTATTAGGTTCTTGCACACTGCGTATTCTTGTGCTTCTCATTTCTTCTTTCCCTCCTCCTCACCCCTCACCCTTGGTCCTACTGGCTCTTCTGTCTGGTACCATGGCTCCCTCTCTAGCCATGGCACTACAGTTCTTGTCTGAGATTTTAAATTTTCGTCAGGTCTGCTATGGTTTAGATCTGTTCTGAGTGGTTCCCCAAGCATTCATGTGGTGGAAGTGTAGTTCTCAGAGTGGTGATATTAGCAGGCAATGGATTCGGGGCAGGGCCCAGTGTGGGTTCGGAAATCACTGGGGTGGGGTGGCCCTTGGAAAGAATTAAGGCAGTTACCGTGAGATCCCTTAGTTCTCTCAAGATGGTTGTAAAAAAGGAGCAGATTAGGCCCCATTCCTTCTCTTGGACCCCTCTTCACTATGACCCACTGTGATCCACATGCACTCCACACGTACTCCACTATGAGCTGATGGAACCTGATCAATCCGAAGTCAGGAGGGCCTTCTGCTAAATCTGAGCTGATCCTGCTGCAAGGGCTTCGAACTTCTGGAACTCAGACCCAAATAAACTGATTTATCCTCTGGTCTTTTTATAGTAATGAAAAGTATTTATCTTCTGGTCTTTTTTATCCTCTAGTCTTTTTTATAGTAATAAAAAAAATAGAGCAATTTAAAGCCTTATTTGTGTTAGGTACTCCAGTACCTGAGCTCATACACTGTAAATGTCTGCGTCATAGGACCAAGGGCTTTGCTATAGGATTTGAACATGTCTGTCTTCCTAACAAAGTGTAGTGACTTGTAAGGCTGTGGTTCATGTCTTACTTTTTGTGCATATCTGTCAAACAGACATTGAAGGCCCTCCTTAGTACAGTTTCTTTACATGTGACAGATCAAGTGTGCAGGCAGATAATTAAATTCCACATAATTGCTAGCAGGGAATGGGATGGGAGACCATGGTATGGTGGGGCAGGGAGTAGGACTAAAAGAAGGCTATAAATAGAAGGCTTTTAACTTCTGTGCCAAAAGAGCTGAGACTCACAGTATTAGAATAGAGATGCTAAGTAGAAAAATGATAATCTGGGTTTAGTAACAGAAAAGGGGGCACACTGGGAGCATGGGAAGTATTTTCTGCTTAGTAATTTTGTTTCAGTGTATCTCCAAAAAATCTTCTAAAAAAGTATCAGAAATATGATGGGCATCTAAAGAGTACATGAAATTAGTAATACAAAATTGTATTACTTGTTTTATTTTTCAACAGTGAGCATTCTACTAAATTATCAAGTTTGACAACAATAAACATGAAACACGTGCAAAGTAAATCATTTGAACTTTTATGAAAGAGATAGATTAAAATAATAAGAAATACAGAAATGTTAATTAAAATAAGGAATAATAAAAAATGAAGATCAAAGAAAAAGAACAGACTGTGACCCTCAAAATGCTTGATCAACTCTCAGTGCCACTGAGACTACATTCAAGGAAATTCAGTCAGATGATATTTTCTAGATGTGAACTTGGATAATTTACTTGAACTCTCTAAGCATCTTACCTGTAAAGTTAAGTTTGAGAACTGCTTGAAAAAAATTCCAAGGAAGTTTATATTAGTTACATCTTTTGTTTTGTAAAAAACAAAAAATGCAACACAAATTTCACCTATTTTTTTTTTCAAAAAAAGTACTGGCTTTCTTAACTGGGAATTCCAAGCAAGGATTGTATCCAGGGACTCAAAATATCACCTGGATTACCCTGTGGGCTTAATTCTCAGGTAGTTTCTTTATGAACAGAAGCAGGAATGATTGCAGCATATAACCTGTAGTCTTACATCTCATCATCCAAAGAGAGTTGAGAAAGACTGGTTACAGCAGCCTAGGTCACATGTCTGTTCCTTTACCAATTGCTATATCTGAAGGAGTATATAACAGCAATTTCAGGATGCCCTTGTGCACGTATTTAGTAATGGGTAGAGTACTTTAACTAACAGTCCCATCAGGATCCCATGGAGATAGAAAAGGTGCTTCCCTGAAGGGAAGGATGATAGGGAAAATTACAGTGTCACTATCTTATAAATTGTTTTATCTATAAGAAAAGGGAGCTGGGCATGGTGGTGCATGCTTGTAATTCCAGCACTCAGGAGGCTGAGGCAGGAGGATCCCAGTGAGTTTGAGGCCAGCCTGGGCTACAAAGTAAGTTCAAGGCCAGCCTGAACTCCATAGCGAAACCTTGTCTCAAAAAGACAAGGAAAAAAAGGGAGAGGAAACTTATGAAAAAAGATATATATCAATGAAGCAGAAAATGTTGCCTTATTCTCTCTTTCTCCCTTTGTTCTTCTCTTTTCTTTCTTTACTCTCCAAGGTTTTCTCTTGGATTAATTGAAAGAAGATTGACTCAAATTACTTATAAAGTAGTTTAATTCTGCATCTCTGTGGCAAAGCTTGGATGAGTGAAACCCTGGCTGAAACTTTTATGTAATTCAAGTTAAGAAATTCTATATTGTGATATATTTCTGTAGTGCATTAGCATGCTTCTATTCAAAAATCAGTGATTGAATAATAGAGACTAAATGAGTCAAGTCTAATAAATATAATCATTCTCACAGGAATCAGAGTGTTACATACAAATATTCTTGCTTTAATGTTGTAGCTCAGTGATGAACACTAAATGAATTAGCAGCTTGGCATGGTGCTTGCCCATAATCCCTGTACTCAGGAGGCTGAGGCAAGAAGATTTCTGTGATTTCAAGCCCAGCCTAAACTACATAGCAAGACTCTGTCTCAAAAACAAACAAAAATTCACTTAGAGATTATTGTACCCAAAGACAAAAACAGAGTGCAGATGGAGTGTTTTGTTCTCTGCATCACTGTGCTCAGTAAGCTGTCTGAACTGAGTTAGGTACCTTCAGGTTTGACCTCAGCTGGTGTTAACTTACTGACTATTTAAACTGAGCAGTATGCATTCCATTGTACACACATAATCCTATACGTTATCATCATTGTAATATGGAATTATGTGGTATTATTAAAATTTTTTTTGCTTGCAATGTACCTTTCTGTGTGTGTGTGTGTGTGTGTGGCACCTGGGATTGAACTCACAACCTCACGCCTGCCAGGCAAGTGCTTAAGCCTTTGAGCCAAACTCCCAGCCCTGCAATGTACCTTTTGAAACAGTTTACTAACATGTCTTATCGATCCATTAACTGTCACAATAGCACTTTGAGGAAGGTGGTTTTTTTCCCTTAATTTTCCTTATCTTTCTATCTTCGATAAAGTACACATTTTCTCCAGACTTGAGGTACATTTATGAATATTTATGAATGTCATACCCCTACAACAAATCCTGCAATAAAATAAGGTGTTAGATGTGCAATTCTCTCCATTTTTAGATGTAGGCAAAAGTACAGGATTATTGAGGAATAATCAGCAAAGAGTTTTTGAAATATTTGAAGAGGTGATAGTGGCAGCTACTGAGGAAAAGGAATCTCAGTCCTCGAGGTCTGTGTTTGGAACAATGAGGTTAGGGTGATGAGGTAATTGTGGGTCTGTATATAGCCAGGCAAGTATGTCACTTTCTTCACCTCCACTTCCTGCTCAGTAAGGCAGGTGCTGGCAGCCCTAAGGGAGGGCTTCAAGACCTAAGAGAAGCCATGCCAGTGGAAAATGACGTATGAGAAACTTTATTTTTATTTGCAAATTCCTCTCCACTGTCCTTGTCTAGCTAGAAAACAAAGATCACCTCACTTTCTTAGACAAGCAATCTTTCTGAAACTTGCAAATGGAAATGAGTTGTAGAAGCCAAACGAACCAGGGGTTTCTTCAGGAAATATCTCCCAGGGACAAGGTTATGAGGTATAATATTTTAATACGGGGATATTTTCAATATGATAAAGGAGCACAAAGATTCATGAAAATTTATTTTGTGTTAAAATCACATGATATACCACAGTGATATTTGTGCACCCATGTTTATAGCAATCCAATTTGTAATAGCCAGATCTTGGAAACAACTCAAGTGCCCATCAATCAAGGAATGGATAAAAAAGATGTGGTATTTTTATAAAATGGAGTACTATTCAGCTATCCAGAAAGATTGCATTGAGACTTTTATAAGTAAATGGACACGACTTGAGACCATACTCATAAGTGAGATAAATCAAACTCACATGTGTAAATACTGTATTGTCTCCCAGTGTAAGAAACTGAAACAGTATATATGATCCAAAATCTACAATAAATACTGTGTAAGGGTAAGAAACTGTTCAAAGAGCAAAAGTAATTGGGAAAGGGAAAAGGAGGAAAGAAGGAAGGGAAAGGGAAAAAGACATAAATCTGTGTATACGTATATGTAAGATAACTAAAATGTCTATACTGTTGAATGTATTAGTTATTGAGAAAGATCAGTTAATACTCATATGATTACATCAATTTTACATGTCTGTATCTCTTAATGTAAACAACTGTGTTGAAGGTAATGATACGCAATATTGCAACTATTGTCAAGTTCCTATAATCTTGTTTTGTAAACCTATAATGTTACTGTTGTGGATTTGCTGTTGTCATTTGTCTCTTTTGCTTTTTGTCTTTCTTATATGTGTCTTTTTTCTCTTAATTAAAAAAATAAAATAAAATAAAATCACATGATATAAACAATGATAAAGAAATGATCTGGATTAATTAGAAATGCGCTTGACTGGGAGGTGTGAAATTTGGCTACCACCTCTTAAACCCTGAGCTAGTTCTAGGTGCATACTTGCAGCTGTTCTTTATCTACAAAATGAGTGGCTACCCACCCGGATCCAAAGATCTACTCAGACCTCCAATACGGCCTGGCAAGTACCCTTGTGCAAATCATTTAATCTGTCTCTGTTTCTTCCTTTGTAAAATGGGAACAATATCTTCCTTGAATGCCTTGCGCGATTGTTGCATAATTAAAGGGGATTATGCATATAAAAACCCTTTACAAAACAGAAAGTCAATCAAATATAAGTTGTATTAAAAGTTGAGTGAGACACCTAATTTTTCAGAGGAACTGGGGCACTGGTCATGACTATTTAGACAGTCACCACAGGGAGACGTAGTTTGGAAATTCATCACATGGAATACCAGCAGCATTTTATTGTGGTTGTTACAGCCACTCCCACATCAGTTTATCCACAGTATTTTCTAACTTGCAGTTTATTCTACTGTACAGTTCTTCACTTTAATTTCAATTTCCTGCTAAAATATTCATCTATTCATTTTTTAAGTCAATACAGATTGTGTCTTTTTGTGTGTGTGTTCAAGCTGTTCTCAAATGAAGGTCCCTGCTATGAATTTCTTTCATGAATTTGTTCTTCAATTTATTTTTAATTTTATTTGAATTCTTTACATGTCTTTCTTGCATAATACTTAGTGAATAAAAAACTGTCTATTGAGTACCTATGGAAAGGTTAGGATAGAATCATTAGAGATTTTCTTCTCTAGTGACAGAGATGAGTGAGGGAATTCTGATTTGGAATAAAGCATGATCAGGCTTTGACAGAGGTGTAATTGAGGTATAACAGACACACACTGTAGTTACCCTGGTCAAGCAGATGGAGAGAAGGGCTTGAAGGAACAGATGTCTGGGAAGAGGCTGGAAAGATGTCTAGGATGTGATTAAACACATATCGCAGGAAAGGTTTTCTGGGGAGTTACAAGTGAAGATAAAGAAGAGTATGTATGTTATTTTTGTAGGAACTACAAGTAGATTGGTTCAGTTGGGGAAAAAAATAGATTCTGTGTGAGGAAATATGGGACATGAGTTTCTGGGATTGGAAGAGACCAGGCCCCAAGTCTTGCATGCTAAGACAGAAAGTTTAAAGTTGTTTGAAGGCTATGACAAGTCATGAAAGTAGCCTTGCTAATTAAATGAATATTCTAGAAAGGTCACTGGGCAGCTATGTACAGAATGGGCTTGCTTGAAGAATTGAGGACAGTAATGTTACCTATGTTGAAATTGAAGTTTCTTGTGTGACAGCCACTATCTGGAACTAAAGAAAACCATCAGTGTCAGAAATTAAGATGGGGAGCTATCTTTTCAAATGAACAAAGACATCATTTGGGTTATAGAAATCTGTTTCCAAGTGCAAATGTTGTCTTCTTGGCATTCATATCATTGAAAAATCTATTTTAATATACTCAAACATTTCAGCCAGGATTGGTATGCTAAAATTTTGTGCCAAGTACATTGCCTAAAGCAAATACAGGCAGAAACAGAACTTGATCACAGCATGGGAGAGGTTGTGAGGACTGGCCTGTCCCTTCTTCCCTTGGCAACTGGCTTCAAGAGTAGGTGGAAAGATGTTGCCATTTTCTAAGAGGTAATTAATGCCAGACTGGTCCAAGAAAATGGCAGAGAAGATGAGAAGAGGAAAAGGGAGACAAAGAAGAAAAACCACATGGAATTAGAAAAAAAATTCAAATTCCCACTTTGTTTTCTGATAGCCATATTTAGGCTATTTAACCTCTCTGTACCTTATTGTCCTTACATGCAAAGTAGGGAACATCTGTCTTATAGATTGTTTAGCGATCACATAAGATCAGTGTTAAACACATACGTGTCCTGCTCAGGTTTCTGAATTGAAGTACTAGTTCAATGGTGGTAGAGGAGCAACATGCTGCTGTGATTTTCTTTTCATGTCTGCTTCTTTCCTACTAAAGATTCCCTCCCTCCTTTTGATTTATTCTTGTTTCTTTCTTTTTATACCAGTTCACATGGAATGTCACAACTAAATGACATAATCATGAGTTATTCTTATAATTGCTGGGAAGTTGCTCTTTGGCCATGAAGTTCTTATAAATCAATCTTTTCATCTCCATAACCTTGTCTTGAGTATAGTTTATACCTTTACTTCATTAAAAATTACATATAATATACCAAAGAAAGTCGATTTTTCATACTGTTTACACTGCTGAATTAGTAGTTTGTTTACTTCTAATATTCATTGGCAATATCTTCTGCAAAGATTTTACCATTCATTTCTTGGCTTTCTCAAAAATTAGAAATGCCTTAGCTTTTTTGCTGTTATTGTTGTTTCAGAAAGCTGCTAACATCACAGATTCTCCATGGGATAGAATGAATTCCCCATTGTGCTACTGGAAAATAAAGAAAACCAGTAGAAACAGGAAACAAGATAAACTATCATTGAATATTTTTACATGCATAAAAATATATACATAGGTGCACTTCAGATGTATTTACTGCATTTGTGACAAGACTTATCATGATCATAGCAAAAGAAACTCCTTTGATCAAGGATATTTATTCTTCCAAATACTGCTATATGTATGCCTAGTATCTTTTCCAGAAGTACCTTGTTTGATCCTGCTGTTATTTTTCCTGGTTCAGAAATGATATTCATGTTGATGCCAGGGGTGATGCTTTATAGTAATTTTTTTCCAACCATTACAAAATTAAAATGGAAATTTCAAAACCAGAACTTTATATTGGAAAAATCTTTGTATGAAATTGGGGTTCTAACATCAACTGGAATTTCTTAACTTTTCATAAAAATTTGAAAGCAGTCATTTTCATTAACTGAGTACATTACAAAGATATCTGAAGTGGACACCATAGTTCATTCTCCTAGTAGCTCATAGATCTGACCTTCCCTGTTAGCATTTCCACCTTCTCCAGCATAGGTGGTCTTTTCTTCATTCCACTGCTGGAGAAGATAACTTAGAAGGCCATAGGAAATGGTTTCCTTCTCGAAGCATTTTCCAGCAGCAGAGATCTTAGTCAGATCCTTCATGCAGATGATGCCATATTAAAGAGATCCATTTTTCTGTACCTTATTTATCGTTTCTCACATTGATTTCCTTAAAGAGGAAAGTATATTTTATTTGATATCTACAACCTTCACATTAAGGTAATCCCCCAGCATCCGATTACTAAGTTTAATAATAGCATTTTAAAAACTGTAAAGAAGGAAGAGTAAGCAGCAGAAGATGAATCCACTTTCGAGAAGAAAAATCATCTATAGTACCAGAGGAAGGTCTCCAGTCATACTCTCTAAAATGCTGTATGACTTCACTGGTCCTCATTTTCTTCATTTGTGAACAGAGGCTAGTGATACCTTTTAGCAATCAGTGCCCACTACTTTTCTAAGAATATTGTATTCTCTGATTCACACAGCCCTATGAAGTAGCGACTGTTTCTCTCACCATCTTTCAGATGGGGCAGGTAAGGACCTGGTCCAAGATCACACAGTGACAAACGATGAAGCTGGGATGCAAACCCACATAGTCCAGCTCCACAGCTGCACTTTCCACAACTGCCTTCTGCTGTCTCCCCAGAGACCTGACCCCGGACGTGAAGATGACAGAAGCTTTCCTTTTTACCCCTGGGTCAATCACCCATCGAAGCACCCATTCTTCAGATGTGTATGTCCAACTACGATGTGTCAGCTATTCTTCTAAGCAGCATAGATTCTTCCAGGAGTAAATGCAGAAAAAAAAAAGATAACCCTAGTGATGCTTATGTTTGAGTAGGAGGGGGAAAATAATCTAAATCTGTATGCCAGGTGATAATAAGTGTTATGAAGAAAAATAACTTTCTTCTTCTTCTTCTTCTTCTTCTTCTTCTTCTTCTTCTTCTTCTTCTTCTTCTTCTTCTTCTTCTTCTTCTTCTTTTTTTGGTATCAGGATCGCAGGACCTTGCACTTGTCAGGCAGGCATTGTGCCTCTGAGCTACATCTCCAGTGAAAAATAACTTTCAAAAAAGGGTACTGAGAAACAGGAGTGGTTCTTACTTAAATGGCTTATTATAGAAGGCTCTCCTGATAGGATAGTGTTGAACTAGAGATGGGAACAAAAGGAGTGAAACTTTTGGGGGTAATTATGAAAATTACGTGAAATAATTTCATAAAACTCCACAAGACAGTGACTATAAATAGGAACTATTTAACTGTACTTTCTTCTCAAGAAAGGAAAATTGGGTCCTGATAGAAAATAAAGTCTTGACAGAAAGCTTATTCATTCCAAATTTTTAAAAGTCAAAATAATATGAAACTGAATAGGATCAAAAGTCTTTATGTTCCCCTGACCTCTCAAATTTACAAAAGCAAATACATTTTTTTTAAAAAAGCAAATACATTGTAAATTGAGATGAGCTCTCTCTTTCTCTCTCTCTCCCTGTGTGTGTGTGTGTGTGTGTGTGTGTGTGTGTGTAAGAAAGGCAAAGTAAAAGGGTAGGGTTGAAGTTGAAAGGGACGTTGAAAGTTTTAAGCAGAAAGTGCTAACAGATTTTTGAGTATTTCAGATTGTAAACTGCCTAATGTGCTAATAAATAATGTTCCTGGCAGGTTAGAATTCAAAACGTTGTAGACAGTAAGATGAATATTTGACTGCTTTTGGATTTCATCCAGCTCGACTAATAAGAGCATATATATCATTCAACTTACCCAAATCGATAAATCACAAGAACAACTTCCCCTATGCTTTAAATGGTACCATTATTATGAAAATTCTGAGCAGAAACACTAAAGTTTCTTTTGATAAGATTATGTGGAAATTACTACATTGTATTACTAACTGGACAATAACTATAGAACTGTAATAGATCTGAACTTCTTTTTATGATATTCAACCATAAATATGACATCAATCTAATTAATGTACATCCATGCAATGCATATAATGTGACTTCATTTCATGGTTTTAGAATTAAACTAAAGAGAAATTTATATAAATGTCCACCTGAAATTTAATACACACTCCAGATTCAGGTGTTTAAAAATAGTAATTACTTTGGGTTTTTGGCACAGACAGGTGACTAGACCAGGTTAATGTGACTTTACACTGCTATTTTATAAAACCAATGCCAGCCACTTACTGATAATCATGCCCATCATATTCAATTCAAATATGCAGTTGAAAGATACAACGCAAGGACAGTTGAGTAACAGATGTATTTTTACTCTAATAGTAAAAATCTCTTTGTAGGAGAATATAATCGTGGAAACTCTAATCCAGTAGACCACTCACTATTCCCCCGTCTCTGGGCTTGATCAGGCTTCTGCCTTCCCCAGCGGATGTTCCTGCCAGGAACGCGATGTACACATCACACCCTGAGCAGTTCCTCCCTCTCCTCTTCCCCTTAGTCCCGTCCTCCACCCAACATCCCAGCCTCACTTTTGCAAACCCAAGCAGTTGCACTCCTGTAAATTGCTACTGAAATTGTTTTCCCTAAGATAGGAATTCCCCAAGTTTAAAGGTACAGTACATATAATATTTCAGTTGCATAGAAACCCTGTTAGTCTGACTTTATATCATAGTCCTTCAGAATAGGTCAAATTAGGACTGTGAAACTGCAAAGTGTCAGAAGGAATGGCAAAGTATCTTTTCAGCTGCCCGAGTCTCTATTCTTCCACTCCTCCCTAAAATTCTACATAAAATCCAGGCTTACACTTCTTTTGAAAGGGAAACTATTTTGTTACAAAATAATTTTACACAATTTCATAAAATATTCTTTTTTTCCAGAATTGCAGTATTATTTTACTTAATAATGTCATCATAAAATTGAATATTAATAATCTTCAAAAGCATAGTTTATCTCAGAAAATATCTGGACATATCTATTGCCAAAAGACTAAATTACATGACTTTAAAGTGACATTTTTGTCAATAGCAGAAAAACCATAGTAGTTCTGCTGGTTTATTTTAAAATACATGCTCAATATGTATTTTAAATAACCCTTTGGCTTGCAATACTTTTACATTTCAGTAACCAGGTAACATTTAAATATGTAGTGACTTATCCCCTGTACAAGGCAAGAGTAATAGTGTTGTAACTATGGGAACAAATTTCGATCAAAACTACTGTCAAGACTCACACCTTTCCATGAATGTAGCATTGCATGTTCACACCCATACTAGGTGTGGTATGACCTCATTACTAATAAAACTGATTATTAAATATAAACAATGCTTATAATGCACAAACCACATAGCTCACACATATCACATAGTTCACACTAAACAGATGGATAAGTTCCATTTCAGAAAGTTGCATTGCTGATTGTGTATCAACCCCTATGGGTCACTTATTCTTTGAAATCATCTCTTAATCCTCAGAGGAAACTTACTGTACATCCTATCATGGAACCTTAAAAGACACAATTTGTCACTCTAAACAAGTGTTCTTTCCTTTACAGTGGTACCTTAAACCTAAAACCTTGAATCCAAGAGAAATTTCTTCACCTCAATTTACAGTCACTGTAAATTCTTGAGATATAGTCCTAAATCCAATAAGATTTTGACAAAATAAATAGTGGGCAAGGCTCTGAATTTCAATGTTAAATAGGAGTAACTTCGCTGTATTTTTGACCTTTGAACCACCTCTAGATGCATTCCCAATCAGTTACTACCCCAATTAGGTTTCATTTCCAAGAGGCTATATGTGTGAGAAAAGAACAATTTCCTATGCTCGATTGCAATCTATTTGGGTCATCTTGATATATAAAACATACATGAGAAAATATAATCAAGCATTAGCAGTGGAAGAAAACTGGGAAAAGTCAAACTCATAGATGTGCAAAAGTCAGTGGAGATTTCAAGATCACCTGTTTCTGACAGGTGGGCAATAAGACAAAGAGGTAAGAGAAAAAAGAAGTTTAAGAGGAGAAAATGGATTTGGAGAGGTGGTCTGACTGTGCTTGTTTTCCAAAAATGGCATGAGTTGCCCTGATCAGAGTTTAATGGAAAATCTATTGTTTGAGCGAGGGAAGATAATAAAAGACCTTGAAATCCTGATAGTGAATGAATCTCAAGCAGTGATCCTTGTGTTGTAATTCTGTAAAATTTTCAGTGAGTAAATGCAAACTGTTGATGAGAAATCTTAACATGGTGAATTGGACTGGAGGAACACTGAGATCTCAGGACCTCACTGTCAGATAGAGGACGTTCCTCCTAATTTCTAGATAGCAATTATGGCAAGGAATTGGTTGCCTGTAGAGAAATGAACTGGAAAAGTTATCAAAGTCAAAGGGAGATGTAATTGCTCTGATGTACAAATGACAGTCCATTGGAAGCATTAAACTATTCCTGAAGTTGATTGGGATGGCCAGACAGATACACTGCCTATCCCATAGCTGTGCCCAGGTAAATCCTGCTGCCACATTCTGGATGGCAGCATTGTTTTGTTTAAAATGCATGTCTTCTTACTATTACAATAATAGCACTTGATAGTTACAGAGTGTTTTATGCTTGTGACTTTGTGAAATCATTAACTTAGTTTTATATGTGGAACCAGAGGGAAATGATTCATCAAGTCTCTTAAACTAGAATAAGACCAACCTTACTTGATACTAATTCTAGCTTTTGAGATCTTTAATACATCTATTAGAAAAGACTAGTGTGAACCTGAAGTCTTCAGAAACCTTAAAATATAGAGCTCAACTATAAAGTAATTCCTGAGAATAGTTAAAAATTAATTCCTGAGAATGCCTGTTGGGTAACAGTAGCTACTCCTATGTTTACATGGTAGATTAGAGATAAAACTTCACTTAATCATCTTTTCTGAGTCTTTCCTAGAGGATTTATGAGCTTCACACCTTCCAGTCTTCCTATTATGTCTGGACACAAAATTCACCTATTTCTTCCTTGGCCCCATGCTTAGAGAGAGATGGTTGGATGGCTTCTCAGCGGGTCTGAAATTTGGCATGAACACGTACTGTTTGCATACAGATTCTGTTTTCCAGGCACAATGCCCAGCTTCATTTACATTTTTGTTTATTATTTCTTCAGCATTCCACATGCTCTGCAGCTGGATACTTTGGGAATATGATTACGCCTGGCTTACAGTTTCTAAAGTGGATCATGTGATTTTTAAAACAGAACCAATCTAAATCTGCAGTGAGATAAAATGTGCCATTTGGAGTCTTCTATGCTGGACCATTCTTTTGCTTAATGAACCTTTCTAGGGTTTGTATTTGCACATGCTGCCTTAGCAATATCTTGGAATAATAAAAATAAGGGAAAGTAAAATATTGGATTTATGGGAAAGCAAAACAAGATGCCGGTTACTTATCAGATTTAAATTCAAACCCTTTTTTAAATTTATTTTTTATAGTGAGAGTTATGTGGTTATAAAATTCTTCATATGTACAGAGAGAGAGAGAGACAGACAGACAGACAGACAGAGAGGTAGGTAGTGTATATTATGACTTTACTTTCCCATAGGTGGACCTAACTGCCTAAATAAAAGATATGTACTCATTCCTAGTTAAACAGAATACCATGAAATAGTTCAACTTCCACAAAACTGTCTCCTCTAGAGTTACCAATTATCAGCGAAGAGCTTATTTCTCTGGTGATTTACTTAAATTTATAAAACAAAATATGGCAGTATGAGAGACACTACTACAGGTGCAAAGAGGAACAAAAGTTTAATCAGGGTAATGTCATTTCCTGTGAGTTATCCTACCAACAAGTGGACTTCCATCAGTGAGGCATGCTGAGGAGCCACGTCCTGAACATTTGGGGTCGGCCAGGGAACTGAAGGATGGCAGTGATCAGTGACACTAGTGAGGTGGGCAAGGGGATGGTACTACGTTGTATGCTATTCAGAGGAATTCAGAATTTATTATCATCTGTTCCATGAAGGCTAAGCACTGTTAAAACATTTCTACATTTTCCATCATTTGTAGTTTCTAGACTTTATTTTCTCCCCATGCCATCAACTCTAGAAGAATGGGAGAAAGAAGGCAATCCCTTCAGCACGCCTTTGTCAGCAGTCTCACAAGACTGTGAGTAGAGAGCTGGTGCTTGCAGTTTTAGTTTGGAGGTAAACATAGTTGGCTTTATCAACCAATGAAATTTCAGACTCCCAGGCTCAAGTAATTTAGACTGAAGGCCACAGGTGTTATCTTTCCTACAAGGCTGTATTACTTTTTGTTTCTGCTTGTAGACAAGTTCACTCTAACCTCAACCTCTGCTAAATTTTTTCTGATGAAATTGCTGAAGTTTCAAGAAGAAGCCCACAAACAATGACATTCTGATTTATTTCCCAGTGTTTCTGCAACGTTACAGCATAGGCTGGCACAAGTAAAAAAGCTCGAGAATATGTATGTATGTATGTATGTATGTATACCAGTTCCCCATGATAAAACTCTTTATTGAGTATTGAAAATATATACTAATAAAAAGGATGAAATATGTATATATTTGATAAAACATAATATAGTCAGCAGTATTTCACCAAATATTTTACCATTTCTTAATCAGGATCACCAGCTTTCCAAACTTCACACTTATGTACTCTCACCTCTACTACTTCAATGCCACGTTTTAGGGAATTTTTTGTTTGTTTGTTTTTTGTTTGTCTGTCTGTTTGTTTGTATGTTTTTGGTTTTCAGGGATTGAACTCACAACTTCGTGCTTACCAGGCAGGCACCTGAGAGGCCTAGCTAAACCCCTGGCCCATTTTTTAGGTTTTGTTATTTGTTCCATTCCACTCCTATCATATGTTTTAGCTATATAAATAATAATCATGGAAAATTTAATTTTATTAGTTTTTAAAGAAATAATAAAATACCTTTCAAATTAGAAGATATTTGAAAATTCAGTAGTAGGTGATAATAACTATAAAATAAAACCAGTACTCTCACACATGCAGATGGGCCATTTAATTGGATAATGTAGAGCAAGACTCATACTAGATGTCAATATTACAGGAATTTTCATGCCCACCATTTTAAGAAATGATAAATGTACTTAAAATAGAAATGATGTGTATGATTTGTTTCCTATGCTAAAAATAAGAAGAGATTGATCTTAGTTTATTTGGGCTGTTGTAACAGAATACCATATACTAGGTGACTTTAAGCAATGAAAATTTATTTTTCACTACTCTGGAAGCAAGAAAGTCAAAAATCAAAATGCAGATCCCATGTCTGATAAGGGCTCACATCTTGATTCAGAGAGGGCTAAATTTTCCCTATATCCTCACATGACAAAAGGAACTAGGAGCCTTTTGGAAGGCTATCTGAGTCATTCATGAGGGCCTTTCTTTATGAATTAATCACTTCCATAGATGTCATCTACAAACCCTGTCATATTGAGGATTAGGTAACATGCCAATACCAATTTTGAGAGAACACAATCACTTTGTAGTGCTACTAGAATATTGAAATGAAGAAAAGTGGACAATTACTTCACATTTACACAGTGATATATTATTTAACTATTAAAATAATTATGGAAGCCATGTGGGGCCCAGGAAAAGAAAAGTCAGATAGCACTTCCCAAGGATCAGCCATACTGGGACTGGGAGGAGCTGACCAACAAGTCAACTAGCCAGTCTTTCTGGTAAGCTGCACAAGCCACTTGGGGCTCAGGAAGAGAAAAGTCAGTGTCTCCCGTGAGCCTACTAGTGCACAAGCTGAGAGTCACCAACTCCCCCCACCCCCGGAAACAACCGGCTGGTTCAGAAGACAGGCTGAGTTGATAGTAATTGAGGTACCAAAAGCAACTGAAAGCTTGTATTGTTTGGTTGACTTTGCAGGCCTGGGGCTGGCAGCCTGAGCATCTATAGGGAAGACAACAGTATGAAATATGGGGGATTTCCTTCTATCGTGCTTTTGAAATCCAATATTGTTCTCACTGTTTCGTTTAGTTCTGATTAATTGTTTGCTTTATTAAACATTCTGCTTTGATTGGCTTTATTCTGTTTTGTTTTGGTTTAATTTTGCTATATCTGACAGAATGGACAATTATTGTGAAGATAACAAGATATACTATTGTAGTCATTGTTGTTTTCTTGTTATCCTCATTGAAGTTCTGTACCAATTTCACTGCTTTGTTTTGACTGGATTTATTCTGTTTTGTTTCGTTGGGTTTTATTATCTTTAAAATAAAATTTAAAAAATTACAAAGACTGTTGAAAACTGCATAAGTGTGCCCTATATATTGTTAAATGTACAAATCTAGGGCTTAGAATGTGCACAATGGGACAAGTAAAAGAAGCAGTGTTTGAAAATTACTGGATGGAATGGGATAGGATAATAGCAAAATGATTATAGTTGGGCAATGAGATCACGTCATTCTTTTATAGTTTCCAATTTTTGTGCCTGAAAATATCTAATGGATTATGATCTTTGAAATACAACTGATTTTTTAAAAATAAAGAGAATTTATATTATTAAAACACTTATTTTTCTTGTTGGGACTTTACTTTGAATGTTGCAGTATGATGTTACCGACGCCATTCCATTTTACATTTCCTACTCAATCACATTATTTTCTTCTATTAAACCCCCAAGTTAACAGCCCCCCACCCTAACCCACCATATGTTTTTTATCATACACTTCTGGAATTCTAAATTCCTCTCTAGATTAAGCAGGAATGGGAAATTTTAAGTATGAGAGAAATACAGAGCTTGTGAATTAGCACTTGAGAAATTTAAGATGGATCCCCCACTTTTCTAGTATTTTACTCCATCATTTACTTGTTTATTGAACAAATATTTCTAAATTCCATTATGAGATAGGCCTTATAGGTATTGGAAATACATTGGCAGTAAGAACTAAGCAAAAACTATTATCTCTTTCATAAATCTCATATTGGTGTGGAGAAGGTAAACATTAATAATCATAATGCATTTATCTGGCTCTTTTTAGTTACCATTTGTGGTAAACATGATGAAGAGAAAATACAAAGCAGTTGTAATTTAAGAATTTAGCAGAATCTACACTACTGATTTAGAGAACGAGTTTTCAAGGTGAATGACAATTTAGCTGTAAACCAAGGATTAAGAAGGAGCAAACCCTCTGGTGAGTACTGTGTACACTTGTGTGTTTATCCTGTACAAGCAAGGATGGTGGTCGGGCAGAAGTAATGCCACTTGCTAAATGTCGTGAGATAGAAATGAAGCTGGCAGAGGGTTCACCCCATCTGAAACAGAAACCATTCAGTGAGAGACACATGTGGCATCATTTTCTGTACAAGGAAACCCGATGCAGATAAGACTCAATCTTCTTTTATTGTTGTTTTCTTTAGTTCTACTTTGACAGGTAGAGGGCATGTTCTTCTTTGTAGTATGGTTATGAGCTTTCAGTCTTTGAAAATATAAGTCTTCTTGTCAAGAGTCATCAGATTTGAAGCACGATTTGCTCATCAGCTGACATTGTAAAAAGAGTCTATCTCATGGCTAAAAATTCCAAAGCAGGAACACACTGCTGAACCACAAATGTAACTCTGGCAGCTGTTTGGTTGGTTTACTACCACAGGTTTGGTTAGCACAGAGTTACTAACCCCATATAGATTCAGACAGTTTATTTTTTCATAAAAGCAAAGCAAAATTGCCAAGTGTGTCAGATCACCAAGTCCCCAGTTCCACATTGGACACTGAACCTCCAGCAGATGAAGGGCCTATCATGGGTAACTCTGTCATTGATGGGCAACCTCTACACCACAGTCAAGCAGTTCCGTAAACTTACCCAGAACCCCGTGCTGTACTCTGAGGGGTAAAGTGAGATAGAAAGTTCTATTTTCAACTAGAAAGTAGGGGATGACTGAGAACCAGCTTTTAGACAGCCTTCCACAGTTTGGAATGAGAACCTATCTCAGAAAGACTCCTCATGAAGTTTTTTCACCTTACTACAAAAGGAGCCATAAGAGGCTCCACCATAGTCGAGCCAAACCAGGCCCACGCTTGGCCCTCCATGGAGATGTGCAAGGTCGCCAGGGTATCGCTTCCTTATAGACTCCCCAGTCACTTTCAGTGCTGCTACAAAATAGGTGTTCCTTATCCCTAAATAATCAAAAGAAGTCTAAAGGAAATGACTTACAGAAAAATAGCACAAACTAATCCGAAGCTGGAACAAAACACTTCTCTCTTTCTCCTTATTTATATACCACACACAGAGCATTTGCCCTAAATGTTTGTCATTCAAAATGACTAAAATTGATCTTTGACATCTTGTCAGGGACATGAGAATAATAATGTTTAAATGATTTTAAGATACAGTCCAATACAGAAATTTAACTGTATCTATGACTCAGACAAGAGTCCTTTGCTCTACCGAAGAGACTCAGGGAAGACATCTGGAAATATGTGACATTCAGAGTAATAGCTGAAGGAAGGCAATGAGTTCAACTTGTTTTATTCTTGACGTATAACAAGAGTTCAAAAATGACAGATGAAGCATGGGCATGGTCAACGATGTAGTCAGAAATGAAGGCAAGAAAAAGTCAACATAGAGTCATGAATAACAGAAAGTGTTCTAGAGATTTCTGGTGTGATTTGAGAAGTTTAAAATCAGAAGGGTGAGACAATGTATGTCCAACAAAACAGGTAATTCTGGCAGCAGAGAAAGTACGTTTGAATGCCATATGCACACACATGCACACACTGAATCAAACAAACAGAACAATTAAAACAAAATAAATAAACATGGTTTCAAACTGGAAATTAATCTTTTTCTAAAGTTGATATGCAAATGCAAAAAATAAAAAGAACAGCTAAGACACTCATAAAAGAGATTGCATAGGAATACTTGTTTTCATGGAACTTAAGGTTTGTTATAAAAGTAAACAATTAACAGTGTACAACTGTTTCAAGTACAGACCAATAAGCCAATGTAACAGCATAGATAATTCAAAATGACATTCACATAGATTGGACCTTAGATTTGTGCAAAATATATCACTAAAAAGGGAGGTAAAACAGTCAAGAAAGAAAGAAAAAAATGCCTTAGTGAGTGAAAAAATTATTTTCAGATAGATTTTAGACATAAACATAAAAGGATAAACAACAAAACCATCCAAAGAAAAATAAAATAGGAACTACTAATACAAAATAGTTTTTAAATAATATATAAAACATTAATCATAAATTTGTCAAACCAGTTACTTCATAGAAATCAGATTTAATCAAAATATACCAATTGTGACAATAAAAATTACAGGATATAGAATGAGAACACTTTTTCTCATATATAATTGAACTATAAATTATAGAAGGCTCCTAATATTGTGAATTGAACTGTTTATAACATTAAATAATGAGCCTGGATTATTCATCAGTAGAATGTTTGACACAAAAAACCACCCAGAGATATAAAAGCATTGCTAGGTTTGTTCATTAAAAAGACTTAAAGCAGTGTCTTTATTCATTCCCTAGGCAAACAATTGCTTCAATTTGTTTTACTGTTTTTATGATTACCAAAGAATTCATTGCCCATTGGCTATTTGACAAGGCAGGGTTACACATTACAGCTTTGATGTTCAACATAGTAGCCACTAGTTACATAAGACTACTGAAATACGATTTAAGATTAAAATTTAGCTTCTCTTTATACCGGCTACATTCAAACTCTCAATGGCTAGTGGCTGCCACTTTCCATAGTACAACTGCAGGATATGTTATGGTTTAGCTTAAAAACATTCCCTACTTGTCTCATATTTTCAGAGATGTGGCTTTTAGAAGATTATTGAATTCTGAGACCTCTAACTTCATCAAGTAAATCGGTCAAGTGATATAGTGTGCTGGCATTATGGAGAGGTGATAAAAGCACCTAGCTGCATGGAGTGGATCATGGGTGCATGACCATGGGGATTACGTCTGATCTCCCTCACCTTCCTTTCTGGTTCATTCTACTTTTCTCTGCTTCTTGGGTGCCATGATTCAAGCAGCTTTGCTTCTGCCATGATTTTCTGCTTTGCCACAGGCCTAAGAGCAATGGAACTAGCCAATGACCTGGACTCTTTGAAACCATGAACCAAAATACATCTTCCCTCCTCCAAGTTGTTTTTCTCAGGATTTGGGTTACAGCAACGAATAGTTATCTCACTGGATGTTTCTGCCATCTCAGAATGTTCTAGAGGATAGTACTAGTCCACAGATAATTTGTTCCATGAACAGTTTTTTGAAATGTTTCCTTAAAATGTGTTATCTTTCTGTTAATATATTTCTCATATATATATATATATATATATATATATATATATAACTTTTTGAAAATTGCTATTGCAAGCAGAGCCAGATGTAGTATAAGTTACTGTGTGTTTAAACTTGTTTAAGAAATTTGAACTGAAAAATGTGGGAGGAAATGTGACTAGGAATTAAAATAGACTTCAAAGGATGATTTCAATGTAGATAAAGCCTTGGTCTCAAGACTAACAAAGATCTGCAATAATCTTCAAATCTTAGTCTTCAAATCAACAAGCATTGGACATAGTTTACAGGGTTAGTCCATCAACAAAGAATCACGTAAATTCCAATTCCAATTAAATGCAAGATCTTTTTATTTTAGGTTCCTTAATGAGACGTTTTATGTACCTTCCAAAACTATTTACTGAATCCATTGCAAACTTATTCTCATATGATTGGCCTTCTCTATTTCTGGGAATTTAAATAGTACCTGTGCCAATTACATTTAAGATATCATGGGACATGACTTTTTCTTAGGACTAATTTTTCCCATCAGTAACCAACATCTGAGCTAATAATGGCAGTCAGCCAATCAATCTCACAGATTAGTTTAAGTTATCTGTTGCTTACTAAGGAAAATGGTAAGGCCCTAGATATTAGAATTTATTTAATTTTCTTTGCCTAAGAATAATCAACACATCTTCTCATAACTGAGAATAAGCATTTATAATAAGGAATAAGTCTGCTGAGAATCACTTAATACCACTGATTTATGTTAATTGGTTTTCAAAAATAATAGTATTTATGGTTCCCATTATCATACACAAATCATAATCTCCATCACTTAAAATGGATTATAGTATGAATTTGGAAGTGCTTTCTGTGAAAGTTCTGTGAATTTGCAGTGAGATCATTGTTGAAAGTAACTCTGCACATTTTGGTTCAGAATGATTCCCTCTTTACTTCATTATTTCACATATTTGGCTTCAGAACATTCTTCAAATGTTTATATATGTGCTAAGAAATGGATTCCTATTCTAAGTTTAAAGAGCCAATTCATAATTTAGTTTTTATTTTTATCTAAAATATGGCATTGTCAGTGATTTTCTAGAGTTAATTTTCTTATCTATCTTAATCTTTCTTTATGAATTAAAACAAACCAACTCTAAAATATGAAAGACAAAACCAGGTTGTATAAGAATTAACCCATGTCAAAATATTTATTTGAATGATTATCGGTCTTATTTTCTAAATTTCAAAATTGTATATACAACTTTTTCACTTATTATTATTTATGAATATTTAATAAGTAATACTTTGGACAGAGTGAAGAGACAACCCACAGAGTGGGAAAAAAAGTTTTGCCAGTTGTTACTCAGACAAAGGACTAACATTCAAGATATATAAAGAATTTAAAAAATCAGATCCCACAAATTAAAAGAGCCAATACAAAAATGGATATCTGAAATGAATATATACTTCCCAGATGAAGAAATAGAAATGGCAAATAAATGCATAAAAAATGTTCAATATCATTGTTCATTTGACAGATGCAAATCACAACACTGAGATTCCATCTCACTCCAGAAAGAAGGGTTATTATCAAGAAATCAACCAATAGCTGGGTGTAGTAGCACAAAGTTGTAATCCTAGCACTTGCGAGGCTGAGGCAAGAGGGTTGTCACAAGTACCAGGCCAGTCTGGACCACACAGTGAGTTCAAGGCCCACCTGGATTAGACAGTGAGTCCCTGTCTCAAAAAAGAAACAAAAAAGAAAGAAAGAAAGAAAGAAAATCAACCAATAACAAATGCTGGAGGGGTCACGGGGAAAAAGAATCGTTCTCCACTGTTGGTGCTAGTGTAAACTCGTACAACTACTGTGGAAATCAGGCTGGAGATCTCTAAAAACTAAAACTAAAGGTTTCATTTGACCCACCTATTCCCCTTCTTGTTATCTTCCCAAGAGAATTAAAAGCCTCATACCACGGAGATATATGCACATTCATGTTTATAGTGGTACAATTTATAAGCTCTAAACCTTGGAAGCAGCCCTAATGCCCATCAACCAATGAACGGATAAAGAAGATGTGGGGTTTTTTAGTACAATAGAGTACTACATTTGCATAAAGGAGGATAAACATGAGACATTTCTAGATAAATTGATGCATCCTGAGACCATACTCTTAAGTGAAATAAATTGGACACACATGTTCAAATATTGCATGGTTTCTCTGCTGTGAGAAACCAAAAGTGTAAATAAGGGCCAAAATATATAATGGATATTGTGCAATAGGAAGACAATGTTCCAATGATAACAGAAACTATGGCGGTGGAGAGGAGAAAAGGAAGAATAGAAGGGAGAAGGAAAGAAAGAGCATAGAAGGAAAAATGGAAACAAAGCTTTTGTAAATAAGGAGGGGAATTGGTTGAAAGGGAAGCACAGTGGGTAAAAAAGAATCAAGATATATCCTGTACAGGTACAAATTTTATATGATAAATGTTATTATATGAATCTAAAATGTACCAAAAATTAATTTTCAAATAGTATGTTAGAAATACTCCATTTTACATGGTTTTGACTTTACCGCTGAGACAGCTATTTAGCCCATCTAGAAAAATATACCTAGATGTCTTAGAGACTGAGATCCATCTGCTCCTCACCCTGTCTTTGCACAGGTCTCTTGAAAATAAAGGCATCAGTGCTGGACTACATAGTTTCAGAGTGCACAGTTTGATCTAACACTGGGAGCTTGAGGGAACTGCACACTGTCTAGAAATCTGGGATCAAGAGTGACCTGCTGCAGTGTGTCTTCTCTATACTGTCATTTACAGCAAGATGTAAAGGAGGAAGGAGAGGAATACCCAGTGACCTCAGAGGACCCTACCTCTCTGTTGATACTGAGGTTAACTCTCTCATGAATTGGGTGATCCTTGTTTGACAGCTTTTTCAATCAAAAAGCACTATGTAAAGTAAAAAGTAAAATAATAGCCTGAAAAGATATACATAATAAATATCACAATCATCAAGATCCTATGATGTCATAGGCAAAATTTTTAAACAGCCTGTACATGATAGAGGAAATACAAATAACATGTAAAAAGCCAGGTGTGGTGGCTCACACCTTTAATCCCAGCACTCGGGAGCCTGAGGTAGGAGGAGTGTTGTGAGTTTGAGGCCGGCTTGGGCTATAATATGAGCACAAGGCTGGCCTGAGCTACACAGTGTGACCCTGCCTCAAAAATGAGGGCCGGGAGTTTGGCTCAGTGGCTTTAAGTGCCTATCTGGCAGGTGCTAGGTTGTGAGTTCAATCCCCAGTGCCTCAAAAAAAAAAAAAAAAAAAAAAAGTAAAGGATGATTACCTTGACTAGTAAAAAGAAAATTCAAATTAAGACATCCATGAAATATCTTTTCTTTTAACAAAGCTTCAAAATAGCCAACATTGATAAAAATTCTGAGAAATTCATGTTTTCATTTCTGTTGCTTCACTTAAACTGCTTTGGTTCTTTTTTAATATATTACATAGAGTCAGTTTTCTAGTTATCAAAATAATGCATATTTTTGTTGAGTTGTATTGATTGCAAAAAGAAGTCCATGTCTTTTTACTTTTCTAATAGGATTCTAAACTTTCTTTGAAGTCTACACTATCTTTATTCAATTAAGTTACATTGTAACTCCCAATCAAGTTATCCCACCTCCTCAAGGATAGGGGATTACTATAATGGTTTAGTCAAAGCTACTCATATCCTTCTCTTTTAAATTTTATTAGAATTTCAAAGTACAGTAGTGCTTAAAAAAATATTTCAAGAGTCTAAGATTCCATGCAGGTAAGATACATGATTACTGTACATATCATTTAGAAAAAAATATCAACCATGCAAAGAATGCTTCTTACTATGTAGACATTTCTACATTTAGTGTAAAAAGATTCTTTATGTGTACTTAGACATATATTGTTGTCACAATATCATTCTTGCAAATACAAGAAATAAGTGAAATAAGTTGGTTAAGGAATGCATAAATCCTCTGCACTTTGCAAATAATTTTTGACTCGGAGTTCTCTCATACATCACCTTTGACTCAGAGATTCTCAATGTTCTTTATCCCCTGGGCAAGTAATGGGAGCTGACAAAGCACTTTTTGGATTCAGGTATTTTCTTCCAAGTGACTAAAGCCCATGCAATAAATTTTAGTACTTACAGTCATTTCTTCAATCATGAATATTTATTTGACTAACATATAAAGTATGCATGGTGGCCGCCTTCATGTCTTTTTCAATACACAATTCTTTCTCAAGAAGTACGAGTTCATAGAATAAGCAAGAGTTTCTGACATAATTAAAGTCATGATGTGTTTTGCTAATTGTGCTTTTGACTGAACTGTTGTGAAGACAATGTTAACATAAATTTCTCAAGCTTTCGAAGTTCTCTGAAAAATGCTTTTTGTCCAACAGAGACACCATCACCAAAAAGATGTATCCCAATTCCTGAGACATTAAAATATGAAAAGCATTCAGCTTGGAATTCATAGTATGTTTTTAATCATTGCCATAGTAGTTGTTTATATTTAGTAATGTTTACCATATCAGTCAGTTCAAGAAAAAGCACAAGTCTAATATTTTACCAGGAGAGATTAAAAATGGTGGAGTAAAGACTGGCAGAGAAAAACAAAGCCTGTCTGAGATCTACAATCAAGATACCTGGAAAGGAATAATTTACTGAAGAAAAAAAGTGGATCTTCAGGAAACAAAAGAGACCCTACAAGAAAACTAGAAACCACAGAGAAACTGGAGGAACTAAACACAACACATAGAAAAGACAAACCAGTTTAAACACTAATCCCAGCACCCAGGTAGGGAGACCTGTCTCTGCTAACACAAGGTCAACCTGGAAAGACCCAGCAGCCCCAGGGAGAAACAATAGAGTAGCCTCTAAGAAAAGCCCATAGTTATTGTAAGCTGCAAAACAGAGTGGGGTTTGCCAATGAAAGCAACTCCTACAAGGCAGGATGGAGATGGAGAAGAAATCCAGAGTGCCCACCAAAATCAGAAGAGCTGATACTTCAAAATAATAAACAGAATGGACAAACCCTTAGCCAATATTACCCAAACAAGAAAGAAATGACCCGAATCAATGGAATCAGAAAAGAAAAAGGCTGAATCATAACTTCGAAAACCTGTACTCCAATAAACTGGAGAATCCAGAAGAAATGGATAGATTCCTAGATAAATCTGAATGATCAAAACTGAAACAAGAAGATATAAAAATATTAGGTAATCCAATAACAGGCAATGAAATTTTAGCCATAAAAAAAACTAGCAACTGAGAAAAACTCAGTACTCCCCTGTTGAATTCCACACAAATTTCACAGAAGATCTACTATCAGTAATCCTCAAACTCTTTATTGAAATTGAAAGGGAAAGAGTATTCCCAGAGTTATTCCCAAACCAGACAAAGACCTAACTAAAAAGGAGAACTACAGATTAATTTCTTTAATGAACACAGACATAAAAATCCTTAGCAACATACTGGCAAACAGAAGGCAACAAGTCATCAGAAATATTGTACATCACAACCAAGTAGGCTTCATCCCATAGATTCAAGGATGGTTCAACACTTGCAATAAACGTATTATATATAAATGAAAGTAAAAACAAAAAAAAAATCACAGGATCATCCCATTAGACATAGAAAAAGACTGAACCAAGTCCACCATCAATTGATGATTAAAAAACTGAAGAAAGCTAGTATAGAAGGACCTTTTCAAAAACCAATAAAATCCATTTATGACAAGCCTACTGTGAAAATCATTAATATGTGGAAAACCTAAAATCATTCCTGCTAAAATCAGAAACAAGACAAGGATGCTCAGTCTCACTGCTTCTCCTCAACATAGTCCTCAAAACATTAGAAAAGAAAGACCACAACTGGGCATGGTGGTACATGTCTATAATCCCAGCACTCGGGAGGCTCAGGCAGGAGGATCATTGCAAGTTCAAGATCAGCCTGGGCAGCAAAGTGAGCTCAAGGCCAGCCTGAACTGCATAGCAAGACCCTGTCTCAAAAAGACCAAAATTTTAAAAAGAGGAAACCATTAAAATATCATTATTTGAAGATGGCATGATCCTTTATATAGAAGACCCCTAAAATACCTCCAAAAGACTCCTAGAATTAATAACCAAATTCAGCCATGTAGCAGGATACAAAATCACCATGAATTAATAGCATTTGTATAGAGTAATAATGAACACATTGAGAAAGAAATTCAGAAAACGATATCAATTTTTGATGCTACACCAAAGCACCAAGAAAAATTAAATATTTAGGAATTAACCTAACCAACAAGGTGAAAAACCTATACAGGAGTAACTATAGTGCTCTGGAAAAGGAAACAGAAGACATCAGTAAATGGAAAGATACTTCCTGTTCCTGGATAGGCAGAACAAATGCTGTCAAAACGTCCATTCTACCAGAATTGATATACAGATTTAGTGTAATCCCAAGCATTCCTCACAGAGCTAAAGAAAAGAACCCTAAAATTCATATGGACCTAGAAGAGATCCAGAATAGCAAAACCAGTTGTGCGTGATAAGAGGGAAACAGAAGGCAACATAATCTCAAATTTATGTTTCACTACAAACTACAGTGAGAAAAACAGCAGAGCCCTGACACATCGACAGCATGTGAATCGATGAAACAGAAGAGAGGATGAAGAAGAAACCCAGGCACATTCAGCTGTTTGATTGTTTTACAAAAGGGCCAAAAACATAGGCCTTGGGAAAGACTGCTTCTTCAACAAATGGTGCTGAGAAAACTGCCTATCTATGTGTAGAAGATTGAATACAGACCATATATCTCTCACCATGTACTAAAATCAAGTCAAAATGGATCAGAGATCTAAATACCAAGACAGAAACAATTGACTAAAAGATAAAATAGGTAAAACTTTTGAAGATATAAGTCTAGGCAAGGAAGAAAGAAACTAGGTAAAAATGTAAAAGATCACAACTTTATTGTCTTACTTTGGCATACCCAATGCCCACAACTTTAAAAAGAAGTTTATTTTGGCTCACGGTTTCAGCCCATGGTCAGCTGGCTCCATGGTAGAAATGGCAGGGTGGAAGGGTGTGGTAGAGGATCACTGCTGCTGCTCAGACAGCCCGGAGACTGAGAGAGAAGCAGGCATTGGGAACAAGAATACATCCTTCCAGGTCTCACCCGCAGTGATCCACCTCCTAATAGGACATTCAGCTACTAAAGTCATCAATGGATGAATCTACTAGTGAGTGTAGTTCCCCGTGATCCATTTACCTTCAAAACACATGAGACCTTTGGGGCCATTTTAGATTTAATCCATAACAATTATGAACCTATTTGACTTTTGACATTTATACAATATTCTGCACCACAACTGCAGATGTACATTTATGTCAAGTGCACGTGGAACAATCACCGAGTTAGACCATTCCCTAAGTCTCAATAAATTTAAGAAGTTTGAAATCATAATGAGATCACCAGAACACTAAATGAAAGTCATTTGAAAGATATATTTTAAAACCCTTAAGATACTTGAAAATAGAGCACTACGCTGCTACACATGGCTCCCAAAACAAGTTAGAAATATTTAACCTGAACAGTACTGAAACCATGACATGGTCCTGCAATTAGAACCCCAGTTATAAAAAAAAAAAAAAAGCATTACATGGAAGTGAAAAAGGTCTTGAATCAGTTACATATTTTTTTGGCATTTTTTGCACCAAGCTCCAATTAGAATTAGCAAAGAATTTATAAAATAGCACAATCCCATACAAATTCTTATACCTATGGTATGGTGACTTTAACACTTCTTTTTCTCACCTAAGAGAAAAAATTCAGTATTTAAACTTGTGTGTCTGATTTATTTCACTTAGGATTATGGTCTTAAAGTACATCCATTTACCTAAAAATGCTTGGAATTAATCTTTCTTTATGGCAGAGTAGTATTTCATTCTTAATAAATATCACATTTTCTTTATTCTTTCATCTGTTGATGGGCATATGTGCTGTTTCTAAAATTTAGCTACTAGAAATTGCACTGCTGTAAGCATAGGCATCCATATACCTATGGTATGGTGACTTTAACACTTTAAGGACGCTATCTAGAAGGGGAACAGCTGGGTTAAATGGAACCTTTAATTTTAGTTTATTGAGGAATCCCCATAATGATTTCCATAGTGGTTTTACAAATCTACACTCCAACCAACAACAGAAAAGTGTTCCATTTTTCCCCACAGCCTCACCAGCATGTGATATTTGTAGATTTCTTGTTGATATCTATTTTTTCTCCAGTGAGATGGAAACTCAGTATTGTTTTAATTTGCAATTCTCAAATGGCCAGCAGTCTTTCATGTATGTATTGAGCATTTTTACTACTTCATCTAACAAGCATCTGCTCATTTCAGAGGCCCATTTTTTATTCAGTCTTTACATTGGGGTGATGTAACTTTTTTAAGCTTTTTATTTTTTATATATTAGTCTTCTGTCTGAGGAGTAGCTGGCAAAATTTTTTTCCCACTCAACAAGTTGTCTCCTTTTTCTGTTGATTTTCTTTGCTGTACAAAAGCTTTTTAATTTGATGTGAGGAAACATTCCTAAAATTCACATGGAGCAAGAAGAGACCTAGTATAGCAAAAGCAATTCTGGGCAACAAGAACAAGGCAGGGCAAAGCACAACCTCAAACTTCAAGTTATACTACATAGCTACAGTGGTAAAAACATGGTATTAAAAAAAAGACTTGTGAGTCAATGAAAAAAAATAGAAGACACAGAAATAATTCAAAGCACATTCAACTACCTTATATCTGACAAAGGGGCCAAATCCCTCCACTAGAGGAAAGATAACCTCCTTAACAAACAGTCCTGGGAAAATTGGCTTTCTACATGCCGAACATTGAACTTAGACCTGTTATCTCTTAGCATGCACTAACCTAAAAATGAAATGGATCTAAGATCTGAATATTAAAACAATAACAATCTATTGAAAGATAGAATAGGTAAAACTCTTGAAGACATTGGTGTAGGCAAAGATTTTGTGAACAAAACCCCAATTACACAGGAAATATTACAAAGACTCAACAAATTGTCTACTTCAAAACCAGAATCAAACACCTATCTATTAAACAATTTTTAGAAATAGTAATTGCCAGATTTTCTACAGTGTGTGTGTGTGTGTGTGTGTGTGTGCGCTTTGTGGCAACATATTTAAATAACTTTAAGCTTCTAGAAATCTGGGAGTTTTCTAGAAACCTAGGTTCTTTAAAGGTGGTATCAGAAGATTTAGATACAGGAATGTATTGTGAGAAATGGGTAACATGACATTTTCATTAGCATATCTTAAAGAATGTGCAGAAAAGGGACAGTGGCTTGGGAACCCACTCCAAAGCAGCAGCTAGTTGCCAGACATGGAAAAAGATGGTACAAAGGGGAGATCAAAGAGCTTCCTGTGGTTACCCTGGGAATAGCAGTCTAAGGCAGTTCTTTGATTTGGTGCTCGCCCACCCACATGGCATCCTATGCCTCTCTAGACTGGCCACCCAAACTGAGCTCTCCTGAGTACCAGAAAACAGAGCAGGTCATGGAAAGAAAGAAATCTAACCAAGATGGTTTTGCTTACTTCGAGAAGCCATCCTTAGGGAAAATACAACAACAAGGGGAGCCAGGTTGGGGGTTGGGGAATAAAACCAAAAAACCAAAAAAGCTCTTAGTGACAAATCATTTTGTGAACTTGGAAAGAGCACATTCTTCACTACATCAATAATGAATGGAGATTTTTGAGAATTTGTGTAGTTCTGCTTTGGCCTGGTCAGTATTTCTCTGGCTAAAGAATGCTTGACTATGTTTACCAGAGGGATAAACTGATTGTAAAGTCCTAGAGGTAAATTCTATTCCTAGGGGTCAAAGAAAAACAAATGACTTTCCCAGAAGCTGAAATTTTAAAAACAGAATTATAAAGGTATGCTGCATGTTTTCCCTCTCTGCAATTGATGCAGAGAAGTAGATCATCAGGATATAACCCACAGACTCATAAGATCATGCACATATATAAGTTGATATGAAAATACTTCTTATAAGATACATGAAAGATCCAAGTGAATAATTAAAGGAAGAAATAAATTATTTCTCCTTTTATTTATTATTAGGATTGCAGAATTTTAAGATGCAAATTAGTGGAAATTTCTCTTTTGAGATGTTTGATGATACAGAAGATTGAGTCAATAATCTTTGGTGGCCATACCTTCCTATCATAGTGAACAAAATGGAGACCCACAGTGATCCCATAGCTAGCTCAGTATTTCTAGATCCGGGATTCATATCTAAGGTACAATCCTCCTAATTATTTTTTCAAGGAGCTGTTGTGTTTCCCAAGACATTTAAATGGAAATACTCCCCAAATGGGTTATTCAAATACCATCTTTCAGAACTGGTAACTTGTAGCAGAAGATGCCCCCCAAACCCAGCCCAGTCAGTAATGCTTCAGTTTCAGCTTCTGCTACTTTTATTTCTTAGCAATGACTGGTCACTATGATGTATAGTTGGTCACTATAATGCATATAGTAAGAACAAATACCCAATTGACAAGTTATTCTGCCTCTATACTTCCTGCTTCCTTGCTTCCCATATAAGCTCTAGACCACCAGATATCAGGGTCTGATATTTTGGGAATGATACCATTCAGTGCCCATTGACATAAAATAAATCTGCCTCCAAATCTTGGGCATCATTTCAGTGTTTCTGCTTCCATAGCATTCTGGTATGTTGACGGGGAAGACTGACCATGCTGACCTCCTTGGTTACTGGTAGTGGCCCTCATGGACAGAGCAAGGACCTCCCCACGTCCTGATGGGAAGGCATGCCCTTGATATTTCCTGAGTCCACTTGGAGATCTAGAGGAGGATTCCTGGCTCCCCACTTGAGTGGCTCACATTGGATCACAAAAGGAGAAGGATACAGTCTGTCTGTTTGCTTGATTCCAGTAAGACCCCTGGGGGTGGACCTTAGTCTCTCTGTCAGTCCTGTTGAGCTCAAGCTTAAGGGGAGTCTGATCAGCTCTTGTTACTCAGAAATACTCAAAAAGGAAGGGGATTTTAATGTTTAACCTCTGAGTGCCTATTGAATGAATGTGTGAGTGAAACAGACAGTATAAGCAATAGGCTGCTCCATCTGTGCACCGACTAAAAAGCACTGGTCATGGTGGCTGATTGGGCCCTCACCTGCTGTTCCATGGCAATTGACATATGGCATAACACCCTCCTTAGCTAAGTCATGCTTAAGTTCCCATGAGGAACATGGCCAGGTGGGCATCTGAATGGTCTCCCATCCTTTGTCTGTTGTGCCATTGTTTAAGGGTACACTACACACACGCAGAACGTCAGAGATGAAAACTAGTCAAAACCCACAGTCTGACTGCAGGAAAAAGGGCTTTTACAGAACTGAAAATGAAACCAAACTGCTCCCTACATCTCAAAGAAAAAAAAAAGGAAAAAGGAGGCCCATTCTTCCTGAGAATTGCACCTTGGCACCCTTGTTGGCTGCCACAGTTGCTGTCAACACCTATAGCTTTGCTTCCCACTCCTGACTCCTCTACTTCCAGCCAATTGAACTGGTTCCAGATAGCCATTGCCTGCATTTGGCCACAGAGGCCCTCCCTTCTGCTTCTGTCTTGGTCAGATGGTGTCATCTAATACCCACCTGAGATGAATGTCAGCAATTCCTTCTGAGTTCCACATTTTGACTCAGGAAGAACTGGACTGTCAGCCCTGACAAATGAGTTGCCATGGCCTTTCCAAAGGTCACCTCACCTAGGAAAAACCCAGTTGAGCACTTCTCAAAGACATCTAAAAGGAGGGCAAAAAGTCCATCAACCACTGTTAAAACCTGTTAAAAGAAAAATACCTGATGTTTGTAAGAAAACTCAGTCTGATAGACAACCAGACCTTAATCTGTTCACAAGTTGCAAGTATAAACACAAAAAATAAACGCTCCCTCCATCTATGAGACACAAAGTAACCTGACCATCCAGGCCCACCTCAATCTGAACCTCTCCTTGCCCTGTCATGCCTAGATGGATAAGATGGACTGAGCTCTATCAACTTGGCCCCCCGAGATTCCATGGTCATTGCAAAAGTCAGGGACAAACCAGTGACTTTCCTGATAGACAATGGAACAAAATTCTCTGCCTTCAAAAGTTCCCTCTCTCAAAAAGTTATCATCACCAGGGCAATTGAAACTCACGCCACTCGCACCTTCTGCCAGGCACAAACTTGTAGCCTTGGAGGACATCTCACCACACATGAATTCCTGTATAAGCCAGTCCCCATAGTGCTTCTGGAAAGACACCTCCTCTTCAAGTTAGAAGTGGTCATTTCCTTTACATCAAGCCATTCAGTCTCCCCCTTGCTAAACTCTACACTTTCAACTTTGACTGTTCCCTATAGAGGAAGATGACACCTGTGTCAGCCTGAGACAGATAACCACAATCCTGAAGTTCTAAAAGCTCTCCTCCCAAAGGTATGATCTAAAGACTCACCTCTTGGCCTGGTCATCAAGCATGTTGACTCACCATGACCCCCATTGCTGTTTGATGTCATGGAAGGCACAAATAGGCATTCAGCCATATATCAGTTCGTTAACCGCCTTGGCAAGATCTCCATGTCATCAATAATGCAGCCATCACCTTTCATTTGGTGGTTCCCAAATCATACGTGCTTTTTGGATTGTTGTTTAGTTGCCACAAGAGTTTGGGCACTCTCCCACTATTTTTCGGGAGGCCCTAGCAGCAGATTTGGTTTTTCTGTCCCTTCCAACTCCATCACAGTCCATCACATAAAAAGAAAAAATGAGACTTCAAAACTTCAAGAGGTTTGTAGACTGTCAAACTACTAAGGCACACCTCTCCTGCCTATAAAGCCAGTTCAAGAGCTCCAAGCTGCCAATGCCACTTTAATTGCCCTCCTTATATGTTGCCTCAGTCTTTTGCTACCCACAGCCTACTGGTATATCTGCCTTGACCTAAAGAATCTCTTCTTCTGCCTTCAGTCAGCTCCTGTCGGCCAGCCCCTTTCTGCCTTTAAATGGAAAGACCCCAGTTCTGGACTCAAAAGTCAGTTGACCTGGACTTAACCTCCCAGAGGTTCAAAATCTCATTTACCCTCTTTGGAGAAGCCCTCAGAGCTGACCTTGCTAGTTTCCCAGCACAAAATGTCCCTGCACTTCTGATTAATGTCACCCAAGCTGCCTGCTGGAAAGGCACAAAAGCTCTGCTGCAGTATTTGGCAGAAACTGGTTACAAGAAAGAAACTCCACAAATTTCTTGGAGCTGCTGGCTTTTATAGAATCTGAACCCTAGAGTTCACAAAAGCAATGGTGCTTATTCAAACGGTCAGTCTCTAGGAGAGTCCAGTGGCCTACCTGGATCCAAATACTTGGGTTGAGTCACTAAGGGCTGTTTCCCCATTTACCTTCACACTCTAATAACCACTGTCCTTCTGACCAAGAAAGCTGATGAACTCATCTTAGACTGACACCTACCTGTTCAGGTGCCACATTCTGCACTGGACCTCCTAAATAACTGTGGACCACTCAGTCTTGCCCTGTATCTGCCTACCACACTGGGGCTACAAGACCATAGCTGAAAAATAAACCCCCTGACAGATGCTGTGCATGGATGGAAGTAGCTCTGTTAGAAATGGAATCCAACAAGCTACATACGCTGTAGTCACCTTGGACAAAGTTATTTTGGCAAAAATCTCCCTGCTACTGCTTCCTGCTGGTGTTTGGAAACCTGCTACCAATGATGCCAAACTTGTGCTCCTAAGTCCTTTCCAGAGATCCAATTGACCGAGACATCAACTCCTGTCAAAAAAACCTTCACTCCATATTCCTGGAAAACGCACTGGAATCAGAGCCAGACCTGTCCCACCATACGTAATACAAGCTCAAGCCACAGCACTGGCACCCATATTCCTACAACCAGCTCAGGCTTCATTGTCTGTGTCACTGTCCCTGACCTCTCCCCATGTAAAGATATACAGATAGGCTTAGTGCTCATCTACACCTCCTTGGGCTAATCCGAGAAATTTTCTAACCCAAGCTGAGAGGACAATAAAATTTTGTAGGGTCCTTCTGTGAAAAACTCTCCCTAGATATGGCCTACCCTTGATCATTGGCAAAAACAATGGATCTGCATTTGTAGCAGAGGTAACTAAAAATTATACACAGCATTCAGGCTATAAGCTCTAAAAGAGTTGAGAAAATAAATTATAACCATATAAAAACAGCTAGTAACTAGCTTCACAAAAGTTTAGTTAAAAGATCAGCTATACCTGTTTGTGCTCCTGAGCACACTCATAATCCAGGTGCTTATTAATTATCTCTATGAGTTTCAGAAATCCAGTTTTAGAGCCACCATTCCAGAGTTCTGGAGAATTGACCTGGACTAGACAGCTCCTCCAGGTTCACACTTAAGAGACCACACACCCCAAAGCCCTACTCTGGCCACTCTGGACTCTGAGCAGTCCACACATTGCTGAGGCCTAAGGACATCATTCACCAGATTGCTCCATACCTTTGTTCCGCTTGGTATTTGTGCCTTTTCAGGCTGCTTAACCCAGTCCTTGCTTTGCCTTAGCTCTATGGATGATTGACCTGAGAGAATAAAAAATAACCAGTGAGGCTCTTACAAATGTTAAAGATTTGATGAGCATCCAGGACATATTGGACACTCTCGCAGAACAGATTAACTCCCTCACTCCCCTGTCAGAGTCAGTTCAGGGAGAAACCCTATAATAAGGGAAACAAACTACACACTTCTAGTGGGAATTTCTAGTCTTGGGAACCTTGGACCTTGGGCCGCTGACAACCCCAGTGTTACTGCTTCTAGTTGGACCTTGTCTCAGAAGATCACATGTAACATTCCCTTTGCCAGGGAAACGAAAACTGGGGGGAGGGGAGAGGAATATAGCAGAAGATGCCTCCCAGTCAGTATATTTCAGTTCGATAGTTGCCCAGGTAATAGTTCCTGTTATAGTTTCTGTTACCTTCGTTTCTTTTAGAAACAACTGGTCATTGTGATGCAAAGTTGGTCACTATCTTGCATATTATAAGAACTAATCACCAGTTGACAAGCCATTTTGCCTCTGTTCTTCCTGTTTGCTTATCTCATATAAGCCTTTGGTCACCAGTGATCAGGGCCTGATATTTTGGGAATGATACCAAGCAATACCCATTGACATAAATCTGCCTCCAAATCCTGGGTGCCATTTCAGTGTTTCTGTTTGCCGCAGGAGATCCATTCCTGAAGTAGGCAATTTGTCAATCTGTAGCAGTAGTTTTTAAAATTTTTAATCAATTTATTTATTTGGAGGACCAACAGCATTATATTTTTTATAAAATTAGATTTTTCTATTCAAATCAGAGACAGACATTAACATACAGAAATAATAGCATCTCATTTGCCAAAAATGTCACTTAGTAATCTTTTCTGAAATCTTAATTAGTAAACAAGGCCCTTTTGGACTAGTATCATTTTGAAAATCTGTCTGTTTATTTTCCTGAGTATTTCAATTCTACAAGAGTCTAGTAGGATTGAATAGAAGATTGCTACAACCTCTGTAATGCTTACTAGTGTCATGAACAAATTTTAAATACTAGAATTATTAAGTATGCTTTACATTTCCTCTCATATCCTCTTAAGTCACCTTTATTATGTTGTTGACCTTCATTACCAGTAGCCTTTCAGAGGCTTCTAATTCCAACTGGAGAAACTGCTGCATTCAAATTATAATAGTTCTCAAAGAGAGCATTAAACTTTTGCTCATTTGGTGATTATCATTGCATGATACCTTAGACAATAATAAGGGCTTTCTCTGGATCCTCTGATCAAACACTGGATAGCTAAATATATCTTAAAATTTTAGTTCTGGAGTTTATGCTTACAGTTCCTTAGGTGCCAAATAGTGTTGTGGCTAACAAGAAATAAATAGATGTGAATTTAGTGGTAAATGATGAGCTCACACTAAGTGATACCCAAACATCCGTGCTGTCTGCCGAGAGGTACTGCAGTGATCCGGGTAGAGGAAGGATGGTGGGAGAATTCAATGTCTCACACAGGGCTGTGGGCAGAAAATTAATTTCAATCAAAAAACATCAATCGCCATATGAAATCAATTACTAATTTGATTACTAGACTTGTAGCTTTATTTTATTTTAAAATTTGCTTTAGAATGAATTGCAAGAACAAAACTTTACACTGAATTCTTCAAACATTGTATATATTTAAATAATTTTGTGTATGTGTGAGCACGTGCATGTACCTGTGTGGTACCGAGTGTTGAACACAAGTCTTTCTCAAAGAACTACCTTTCCAGCCCTCTTTTATTTTTTATTTTTGAGATGAGTTCTCCAAATTTCCCAAACTGGGCTCAAACTGATGATTTTGCCTTCACCTCCCAGAGTGCTGGGGTTATAGGTGGACATCAGCACTCCAGTTTAAATATCACTTTGATAATAATTTTAATCATCATAGATAGCTTATTATTTCACTGCTTGCCCTCTGATGTGGTGGGTTTTATGTAAAATGAAGCATAATTTTCTTAACTTTCCCTATCATAGAACCTCTCATACTTGTTTATGATCTTCTCTTTAATCATTTGCATTTCTTGTTGACTAAGAATAATAGGTTTTATAAATTGTCTGTGAAAGATAATGTATGATAACCACATTTCCTAGCCTAACAATTTTACTTTAGGACATAATTAGAAATGCAGGGTTATGCATCAATGGAGTTATTAAACTTTTAGTTTCTTATTGAAGCATAATATAAATATAGAAAATCATGTAAGTCATGAATGTACAATTTATTGTATTTTCATACAGTGTAATTACCACCCAGGTCAGGGAAACTCATCACTTCTTGACATTCTTTTCCCACAGACACATTTTCCCAAAGATAAACAAAACCCTAAATTATAACAAAATATATTAATTTCTCTTGTCTTTGAACTTAAAAAAAATCCTATATCATGTACTATTTTGCATCTAGTTTCTTTGTTCAGCCTATGAATAAAAGATTCATCTTTATCTATAGCAGTGGATCTTTATATTAATCACTGTATATTGCTGCATTGCCTTAAAATATCTGTGATAGTTAATTTTATGTGCCAATTTGAACAGGCTAAGGAATGCCCAGAGAGCATTATCTCTGGGTGTATCTGTGAGAGTTTTTTGGAAGAGATTAGTATTTGAATCAGTCAACTGAATAAGGAAGATCTGGTTTTATCAATGCAGATATGAACCATCCAACTTGTAGAGGGCCTGGATAGATAAAAAATTTGAGCTGAGGCACCCATATTTGGCTGCCCTCTGACATTAGCACTTCTGGCTTTTAGTTCTTTGGGCTTGTTTTGGAACTATGCTACCTAGTTTTCAGCTTGCAGATAGCAGGTTGTGGACTTCTCAGCCTTCATAATTACTTCAGCTAGTCCTGCATAAGAAATCTCTTCCTATATATTTACACGTGCCCATTGGTTCTCTCTCCCTGGAGAACCCTGACTAATGCGATGCTGTTGTGCATTATCTAAGCTACTACTTTTGGGCATCTGAGTTGGTTTTCAAGTTGAGCTATTCTGAACAATGCAAGTGTCGCACTCTGATACTTGGTGCATATATCATTTTCCATGATGTGTACTTAAATATGAAACCACTTGCTCTACAGGTATGATTGCTTTAATGTTTCTATGAAACATTAAGATGTTTGGGTATGAAAAGGTAATTCCCAGAAGAGTAAAATACAAATAGTTAATCATAAAAAGAGATAATTAATATAGTAATTAGGAAAATGTAAATCAAAACACTACACATGACCAGATTGGCTGAACTTTGTAGCTATATGTTGCCAAGACTGGAGGGAAAAATGGAAGTCCTGAAACATCGGAAGAAGTGAAAACTGGAGTCAGCGTTCACAAGTATGGATGATTTTCCTTTGTTTTTTGCTGTATTCTTATATACAACAAGCAAAGCACATTGCTAAAAATAAATATGCATAAAAACATAATGTTATAAATACATACCATAAATTAATAATATTATTGTAGGATACATGCCCCAGAAATATTCTCACAGAGCTACATAAAGAATCACACAAATAGGCATTTGCTATAGAATTGTTTGTATTGGGGAGATTTCAAAACAGAATGGAAGAGAATGAATGGTATTTAATGAAAATCAGCAGCACCATAAACTAGACCTATATAGAACAATATGGATGGATTAAAAAAATTATTGAAAATAACTAAAAATACAATAAAAGATACAAAATACAATATGCAATTTTTGAAAGTAAGAACCATAACTATATTATTGTTTGTATGATAAGATGTAAATAAAATGAAAAAGATGTATTGCAGGGAGAAATGTACACATGACATTGAAGGAATGGTAGAAATGCAAATGAGAGTTAAATGTAGAATCGCATAATTAACTAAATACATACAAGAGATGTGCATAATGTGTGATTGTTTGCCAGAAAATATATAGGGTTATTGATGTTGTACTCATCTGGTACAAACATGCAGAAGTAAAATGTTACAGGAACAATACCCGAGTGGAGACATGAGTATCCCTTGTGGGTATGGATGTAGATGTATTCTTCCTCTTCAGTGACTACCTTCCATTGTGTCTTTTTATATCCAGATGTTTTTGCAATCTTCAATTTATAAATACAACATTGTCAAGAGATGATTGTTCTGTTTTGTTAAAGAGGTCGAATAATATTAGAATACATGAAATAAGCACATTATCAATCAAATAATACAAAGAATTGTTCTAGAAGGGACACTATAACACTATGATTTAAAAATATTATTTTTCTTTGAATAACTCATTCCCTACGTGTGTATGGAGTCATCATCATATACATGGTCTTGTACTGCTCTGTGAAGGTTAAAGAAATGGTGAAACAGTTTAGGCTGATGGGAGATTTCTAGCTACAACATCTACAGTAGATATAAAGGGAGAAGCATTTCCTTTGATGAGGTTGTCTCAGCTTATCATTGAGATCACAGCCAGCTGAGCTGAAATCATGTACCTCTAGTGAAATAAACACCATTAAACATCCTAACCTAAACATAACTTAGATTCTTTACTCTAACCAAGCATGGTGGCGCACGCCTGTAATTCCAGCACTCAGGAGGCTGAGGCAGGAAGATTGCCATAGGTTTGAGGCCAGCTTGGGCTACATAAGTGAGTTCAAGGCCAGTCTTACCTACATAATGACACCCTGTCTCAAAAAACCAAAGATTAAAACATAAAAAAAAAATTCTTTACTCTAAACTTAGTCATGAAAACTGTAAATGTCCATAAGATTTGTTAAGTGCTATATTTCTAAAACATTTATTTTTTTACACATTAACATCTCTGAAAATAAGATGCATCTTCCAATTAATGGTATCTTTCAATGGTTTACAGCCAGGAAACAACTATAACGTAGTTGTTGACATTGCTTGCACACACGTGGTTTTAGTCATAGCTTTTTGTGTTGCCTTCAGTTGATTTGGAAGTATTTTGATGATAACACATGCTGCAATTGATGACTTTATTAAAGTGTCTATGAATCAGTATTGAAACCAAAAAAAATCTAATAAACAGAAATTCACAGAAATAGAGAACTGGACACATAAAGATACACTTATTTGCTTTATTAAACAGATTCTATTACTTTATTCACTTAAAATTCTTGTCAATGAGTCATTTCAGAGTCATCATTCTATACTAATTGTATAATCAACAATTACTGTATTCACCTCCAAAATATAAATGTTTATTATCTGAGGATCATGGGTCTAGGATTGTTTTGATTTTGTCGTTCTGGCTTACGGTCTAGATTGCAGTTAAAAGTGCAGCCATCTGAAGGCTTGAGATCTGGGGGTATCCTTACAAGACGATTGTTCACAGGGCTGGCAGTGAGGCCTCAGCTCCTCTCCCTGCAGACATCTTTGCAGAGCTGCTTGTACGACCTCACAAGATGATAAGCTAGCTTCTTCCTCATTCATTGATCAGACAGACATCATGAGGAGACCAGGATGGAGGCAATGTCCTCCATGGTCACTACTGCTTTATTCCATTCAGCAGAAGACCATCACTAAATTCCATGCATCCTCAAAGAGAGGACAGTTGGGTTCCACCTATTAACAGAAAATTTTTCTGGAATTATTTTGTTAATAGCCACAATAACTTTCTGTAAATGCTTGGTGAGATTTGGGAGAACATTGGCAAAATAAGCATTAGTTGCTTGGAAAACATTGGCCCATCTGTTTAAGAAAAGGTGCAGACATATACCAATACCACCAAAGGATGATATTTTGTGATAAAATACGAGCACCCACCACTTACATGGTTCAAATGATTCAGGAGACTCATACTCCAATGTGGAAAATTTTACGCCTATCAACACAATTTATTTTCTGTATAGTTTCTATTTTGTCTATGTGTAAGAATGAAAGATTGTGAAGAATCTATGTCTATTTAAAGTTGTTTCAATAAATGTAAAATTAAAACTCTACATCATAAGCAAACATCATATTATAGTTTAATTAGGAATATTTTTATTCCTTAAAGGCAAAATTGTGAGATCCAGTGGAATTTGATATCTGGTAGGTTGCATTGTTTGGTTTCAACTCCTCAATACTCGCTATATTCATAACCTTTGCTTGTAACTTTAAAATGCCCATTGATGTAGGTGAGTGACCAGCGCTGCCTCTTGATCCAGGGTCAGAATGCTCTCCTAGGTCTAGCCATTCTGTTGACTCAGTTTGGCCCACAGAATGTTAGCAGGCATGAGGCAAGCAAAGGCTCGAATGTGTTTCCACTTGTTTCCTTGCACCTCCATGAGAACACGCCAAGACTAGTCTGTTCGAGGACAGGAGAAAAGTAAAGCCAACCAACTTACCCTGAAGGCCTCATCTGAAGGTAACCTCTTAGAGATGACAGCTATTTCTAAACATGAGGGAGCCCAGCTCAATTTGCAAGACCCAGATATCTATTCGCCTATCTATTCACACCCAGATGTGTGAACAGTTAATATTTTTAGTCCCGTGCCACTGAAGTTTTGTGTTTTTGTTTTGGGAGTAAGCAGCAACAATAACTTGCTTAAAATTGTGTGCATATTTTCAACACTTAATTAAGTCCTGTCCCAGTGATTGGGATGATTGTCTATTTTGATAAGATTTCCCAGGGAAGTTCTAAAGTCCTTGAATGCTGTGCTATAGCTGGATATTCATGCCGTACTCCAACAATGTAGACAGGACTACTTGACCATGGGTTTCCCTAACCCTTCAACAGTGGGAAGAGTACACAGTTAACATACGGTAAAAGGAAGATCTTAGGGCCAATGGGCACCTGATATTTCCTTTAGGAAACCATCCATTATTTCTTCACTTCCTATGGTTCCAATGTCTTTTCCACCTTCCTGCAAGTCAGAAGTGTGGACAGGAGACCTAGAGAGGCCAAATAAAACACACCAAACTCATAAGGATAGCCTGAGTCTTCAATAACATTTAGTTTGTGTGCTCAACAAGAAGAGAGAGGCTCTACTTTTGGACTATCAACTAGGCAGATGTAGGCTTAAAAATGTCAGCACCCCTGACTCCTGCAACTAAGAGAAACCTACTTGAGCAGCACAGTCGACCCATCGGTGGAGAGATGGTTCTCTGAGAACATTAAGCCCTGAATCTATTCCATCCCCCAGATCTCATTATTTGAGCCAGTAAGCATCCATTTTTCCCTTTAAACTTATTTGAATTGACTATCATTTGTAACTGCAGTGTTCTGAATGATTAAAAAGCATTGTCTCTACGTTGCTAAAGAAGAAAAATCTTCAAGATGTTACATTTTTTTGGTCCAGAGTCTCACAGGTAATAGCAGGTAGAGGTAGAATGCTAGCATAGGTCTGTACAATGCCCAGGATCATTTTTATAGCTGCATTTAAAGGCTTTTTTTAAAAAGTACATAGAATAAAATTTATCCTTCTGTGCAGTTTTATGAGTTTTGACAAATGCATAGACTGGAGACACTGTTTTTCTATTCTGTTGCTCCTCACTCTGCTCTAGTGTAGTCTGACCTTTCCTTGACCTTCAAACTCTGGCAACCACTGAATAGTCTTCTGCCCCTAGAGTTCTGCCTTTTCAGGCTTGCCAAATAAATGGAGTCACACAACATTTTGTGAGAATGGAAAAATGTTAGGTTGAAACAAAAGTTAAGTTCACTTAGAACCTGTGAATGTGATCTTATTTAGAAATAGCATCCCTGTACATATTATCAAGTTAAGAAAAAGTCATCCTAAATTGGTGGAGGGCATAAGATCCTTATAAAAAGAGAGATTTGAGCCAGGAGTGGTGGCACTTGCCTGTAATTCCAGCTCTCTGGGAGGCTGCAACAGAGGATTGGAAGTTTGAACACAACCTGAATAATTTACCTAGCAAAGTATCATCTCAAAAAAATTTAAAAAATAAAAAAAAGCTCAGGTGTATGCTAAGGATATAGCTCAGCGTGCAGTACCTGCCTGGCAAATGTGAGGTCCTGAGTTTGATTCGCGGTATCCTAATTTCCCCTGCCAAAAAAAGATCTGATGTTACAGTTCAGTTCAAAGGCCCTGGGTTCATTCTGAGAGAGAGAGAGAAAGAGAGAGAGAAGAAGGAGGAGGAGGAGGAGGAGGAGGAGAAGGAGAGAATTGCCTGTAATGTACAACAAGCCAAGAGAGAAGTATGGAGCAGATCGCCCCTCAGAGTCTCAGGCAGGCAAGTGGACACCAGGATTTCAGACTTCAAGCTTCCAGAACTAAGCAAGGTTAAATCACAGACCTGAAAAACTAACACAAGAAAACATAAAAGTTTGAGCATTGCTCTCAAGGCAGCATCCCTGAAAGCAATGACCTGCCTGATCCAAGGTGACAGATGAAGACCAAGTACCTTCCCTTGCCTGTTTGCCCTTTGATCAAGAATAGTGAGTTCTAGAGCCAAATTAGTAGTGGTATGGTAAGTTCTAGTATACATGACCTCGAGCATCAAATTTGTTCCTTGTAACTAAAATGGGGAGTCTGTTTTTAAAATAAAATAATGCACAAATCTTATGTTGGCCTCTTATAAGCTAATTTATGAAGTTGATTCATTCAAAACCAGCCACCATGTTTTATTCAGAAAAAGCAAATTCTGTTGTATGTGTGTGTATACATGCACATTATTAACAACTGAACCTAGGGCCTTTGCGCTGAGCTACATCCACAGCTTTTTTTTATTTTTTGTTTTGAGACAGGGTCCAGCTAAATCACTGTTACCCACACTGAGCTGGAACTTGCAATCTTCCTGCCTCAGTCTCTCAGAGTGCTGGGTTTACAGGTGTGTGCTACCATATCTGGCTCTCATTAATATTTTTTATTATTATGTCCAGAAGATTACAGGTTCTGTATAAAATTATAATTAATCTTCCAAGTAACAGTGAAGAAAAAAACAAAATGCACTGTAACACACCCTCATTTAGAGAAGAAGTCATCCAAGGCTCATTTCAGTCTGTTGCTTGGAGTCTATACACAAAGAAATTAGGGAATATTCTTGTTATGCAAAATGCACATCATATTTTGAGACTTAAAATGTAGAAAAAAATATAAGACTGCTTTTGAGTAAATCAGCATTTTATAAAGGATTTTTTTCTTAAGAAGCACTTAAATTATGTACACATTATGTTGAGCTGTGTATATTGTTTGTTACGTCAGTTAATCTAGGATGTAGTAATCGTGAAAATCTAATTCTCAAACCTAACCTTATGTAAACACTCCAGAATATCACCCCAAACCTCTGGCTCCCTTTGCTCATGCCCCAAATTCTGACTTTATAAACCTGAGCTGAATCCAAGAGGATCCACTAAAATTTTTTTTTTTAATTCTCCATTTGATCCTGATGGACAGTCCTGTTTGAGAACTAATGTGGAATATACTCTCACAGGAAGTAGCTTTGATCTTCCAAAGCCTAGAAAAAATTTGAGCTGAGGTCAGTTGAAGGTCAAATATCAAAAGCAAAATATTAGAATGGGAGTAACCTGATACGTAGGATCAAGTAAAGGAGGCAGGGCTCAAAAGGGAAAACTCAGGATCCAGAGTGAAGCAAACTTCATGGAACAGGAAGGGAGGTCAGAATGGTAAAGAGAATCACAATTAGAATCCAGAGAAAATGAGAAAGCAAAGCACAGGAAGACCTGAGATTCAGAATTCAAGGCCCAGCCTGACTCAAGAATCAGGAAAGAGGTTACCTGTTTCAGATTTCTCACTGTGCATTCATGCTTTCCTGAAAATGCCTCCATTAGAGTCTCTGCTCACTCAGGATGAAACATTTATTTTCCCAGCATCTGGCTTTAGTGTCTACCTGTAGACTCACTGGTATCTCTGTGAGTTCTATGAGTTGATGTTATTTATCAGGTGATTTTACGTCAGTGTAATGACGCCTCTGTGTGTGTGTCTCTATACGTGCACTTTATGTAACATTAAACTATTTAAGTGTTGCTTAACTCATATATTGACTCCATGCTATTGAACTTGTAAAGAAAACCTTCTAAAACTGAATTTAAGGTTTAAGTAGATTGAAAGACAGTTGCTACTTTTTGGGTAACAGTAAGACATTTATTTCTTTATAATTTGTTTTCATTCATAAAAAGGACAAAGCACAGTCCTATACTACTCCATTGAAAAAATAATAAAAAAAACTAAAAAATCAATATTTATCAGTATCAAATAAAACTACTATCACCTTTCTTGAAATACAAAGAAACAACAGATGTGTCTCTAGCTATATAAATTTAATTAAGAATCTTGCGTCTGAAAGCAGGATACATTAGTTACTTTAACAACTGTTGAAAACTGATGGTCCCAGTCAAATTTGTACAATAGTATGAGGAAATGAAAAGCTTGAATTATTAGTATATGAGAGATTTTAGTCTATTTTATCTCTGTCACAAATTTAAAACTAAACAGCTTCCGAAGTCTGTTTTCTTCTTACCTCTCAGAACCGTTTCATGCAAAAATCTAGCCAGTTTTGCTTTTTATTATAATACATTAGAAAATAAAAGGCAAGCATGCATTTGGCAAAAGATGTAGTTAATGTTCATTATATAAAAATGCCCAACATGGGTCACATTGCAAAAGGAAAACTCCAAAGTGTAACAACGAAAACACAAACATTTGTACAGAAGGCTTGCAGAGTAATTTTTTCCCCAAAGTATGAAGTCACTTTATTTCTTTTTCAAATAATTAAATCTTTTATGAAATCTGGAGAGTATCTGAAGACTGTTGACACACCTTCACTGAGAAATCATCCATTTTACTGATTTTAAAAAGTTTCATTTTTATAATAAAGAGTTAAATGTAAATTAATGAGCTCTTTATTGATATTTCCATAATGAAAACTCTAAACATTTACACATAGATATATAGTACAAAAATTATACAAATTAAAGAGAGGGGGTAAAGTAGTAATAGATCTATTTTGCTTCCTGTAAATATTTTTTATGAACCTATAAGATATCCTTTCTAAAAAGATAAACTCTATCTTTAATTAGTTAGCAAGGTTGTGCTAATAAAATAGGATTATACCTCCTCAAGCATCAAACATTGCACAGCTTCTTGAGCCAGTTAATTCTTTATTACCCGAATTCTTTTGCATCCACACTCAGACACATTTCCGTGCACACCATGAAGAATGAAGAAATACACATCTTCTTTTTCATAACTTATAAAAACCCTAAGCTCCAACCCTTGAGAGACACCATCAGCACACTGCCTGTCTACTCTTGGGCTTCCAGGTGTGCAAACTCTTCACAGTACCCTTAGCAAAATATCAGCATATTGATTTGGTATTTTTAGCCAGTTTTCATATGGTGTTGAGCAGGAAATGAATTTAAAACTTAATTTTTTTTAAAAAAAGAATACGATAGATTTTTCAACCCACAGGTGATTTCTTGATTCTGTGCCTTCAATTAAAAAAAAAACTACACTTACGAATGAAGCACACACACAAGAAAAGATATCAGAATATTATTAGGTAATTCTGATACTCACTTAACTGTCATTTATTCCTAGCTGCATACTGTTGCATCTCAGTAAAAAAATGGAAGCACTCTACTCAGTATTCATCATTTCACATATGAATAAATATAGCAAGATGATGATACTCCAGATAAAAGATACAGTTTTTGAGGTTTGACACTGATAACCAGCATAAAATAACTTCAGAGTAAAATACAAAAGTAAAAATACTTCATATGGTATGTTAACTTTACCATTAGAAAACTAACTGAAAAGCACTATGTTGTGAAAATCAAATATTTAGAAAATTACTTCAAAAATAATACTGATAGAATAGTTCTATAATTTGGTTTTCAATATTCAAAGTCCTTCAACTCATTCAGTAAAGTGATTTGGTAATGGAATTTTATGTCAAAATATATTTGTTCTTTTTTTTTTCAGTAAACTCAAAATCTCCTGAATGATTGGGCCATTCAAAAGTATGCAGGACTCAAAACAGAGAGGATAGTATAAGAGACTGTTTTACTCTCACATTTACCACGTATGATTAACATTTCAACCTCTATTGTATTTCACAACTTGTTATTAAATTTAAAGCACCTGTGCATGGTGATTTTATTTTCACTCTACAGCCTATAGTATTGAATTGAACACCATAACTTGTCCCACTGGATTAAATCATGCAACTGTCATAGAATCGAGTTAAGTGGCTTATAAGGCATATTGGAACGAGTTAAAAAATCATTTTAGATCCATTTAAAAGTTTATTCTTTTGGATGAAGGGGTTCCTGAATGCCTCAGTCATAATATATTGTAAATCAGTTGGATAGTTCGTTAAAGTAAAATTTATTTGGCTTAGGATGGAGCCACAAGAGTTGAAAGGAATCGTCTTCCCAGGATGAAGGGTGGTTTTTGAGCTGGGCAGGGAGCATCAGCTGTCACGCCACATTCAGAATTCCAAGTGGACGAGGATGGCGAAGGCAGGTAGCAGGAAGCCAAGAAGACACGAAGACAGGGTGGACGCACCTGCAAAGTCAAGCAGAAACACTCATATTGTTTGGTGGGTAATGTCACCATTGCTTTGGGGAAGGTTCCATTGGGTTGCCCCGAAACCCAAATGTTTCTTTCTACAAAACTGACTCCTAAGAAGATTTAAGCAAAACAAAAGCATCTGATCAAAGATTCCTTTGTGTGAGACCATGTGGGCTGTTTAGACGCTTTGTTCAATCATTTAAAATAATGAGATCACAAACGTTTACGTTGTTTCTATGATCCAACAGTTCTAAATTCCTACCAGAAGGTGAATGGTAAAGAAGCATATATAAATCAGTTTAAAAAAAAAGTTAGCTTTTAAAAAGGTAGGGTAAAAAAATGCAATAAAAATGCTTTTACTTAGATAGTGACATCATTAATGCCCTAGGAACAGATTTTGCATAATTTCAAATCTCAATGAGTGAAAGACATGTAGGCACTCAGATAATGATTAACAAAGGCATTTCTAATAATATTAATCTTACTCAGCTTTTAGCTTATTGCACTGAAATACTGTACCATGAGATAGAAATGATGTAGCATGCTAGGAACTTATACAATTTATATTCCCTTTTGGGAATGGCTCTCGCTAAGGTCAAGTGAATTGTGACCAATCCTCATTTTCATTCTCTACACCTTTTTGAAACTAACTTCAACAAATGCACACTGGAATGAGTGCAAACCTAAGAAAAGAAGTACAATCAACAGCTTGCAAAGACAACAGATTTTTGTCAATTTTTGGAAGTTTATTTTTTAAATTTAAAACCTTAAATATTATCTATCATATTGAAACCAGCTTCATGGTTTGTAATATTTCTCTTATATTCAGGAATACTTAAGGCATAGCTCCCAAATATTTAGGCATTATATTCACATTGTGCTCCCTGCAATGTAGAAAATAATCTGCTATTGGCCTGCTAGTTGCATGTGATGCTGCATGGAAAACATAAAGGAAAGCTTTATTTGATACAAATAAAGTCCATCTAGACAAAACGGGGAAAGTCAAAACTCAAAGACTGAATAGTAAGAGCAACTTATAAAGGGCCCTCCAAGAGCAACTTAAAGCCTCGATAATGTAAATATTGAGTAGCAATAAGAATGAAAATAATAACACTAATTTTGATGACAGCTGCTAGTTACTGTCCTCTAGCAACACAGTAGACTCTGTGTTGACCACATATATATATGTCCATTAATACAACAGTTCACAACGCAAGAAAATCTTTCTAGGTATTCTGTCAGATTCAGGTAAAAGGACTTTCTCCAGGCCAGTCACCAGTAGAGAGCAGAGGCAGGGCAGGACCTCCAGTTTGCCCAGCTCCAAAGGCCATGTTCTTTATATCTTTCTGCCACTATCCTGCAGATAATTTCAGGAAGAGACTGATTTTGAAAATGTATGAAGACACTGCAGCCTGCACATACTGCACCAAGATGAAGGAACAGAAGGAAAGTAAGTGCCATGTGGGAAACCAGGCATCCACCTGAGCTGTTTCCAAAGAGCTGCATTTCTTAGCCTTTTAGATTTTTTTAGCTTTCTACTTTTCTACATATGTTTAAACCATGCCCAAATCCACAAATTATTTTATTCTGATCAGAGGACCAATAACAAACTTCTGTCCCAGTTACAACATTTAGTGTTCAATGTTTGACCTAATTTAATCCATCCTGAAGATCTCCGTCTGCAGATGACGCAGGGTCTCTATGAGGCCCTGTCCTTTGACCACGAGTTACCTCAGCAGTGGGTGCGTGTTTACGTGCCTGGCTTGGAAATGTGGCTTGGCACAGGCCAAACTGTGGCTACAGAAAAGAACGTTAGTCAGTTATGGACACCATTTTGAAGTTTTGGTGTTAGTTTGAAAACCAAATACAATTTCATAATTTGTGGCTACAACATCAGGATATTTGATTTATTTAAAATAAACTCTTCATGTTTATGTGTGTTATATTTAATTTCTCTAATAGCTCAAGCTTATGTAATTGTGGTCTTCATCTTCAATTCCCTTTTATATCTCAAGCAAAAACTAGAGATCTGGCTGAATTACTATTTAAAGTTATATGAATGTGGGACCTATGAATTCTGGAGGGGGTTTCAATGTATATTGGTTTTGTGTCTAAAATATCATATCATTGCTATTAAGAGTAATTTGAGCACTTAGATGGTATACAGGAGGCATATATTTTGCTTTTCACCTATCTGCTAAAAGTTAAATACAAGCAAATAATTAATCACATGAACCATTTTCCCTATCAGAAGAAATGTAAAATCAGTTTAGAGTACTATGTTGTTTCCTCTGAATTATCTTGATTTTTTTTTGTTTTTTGTTTTTTGTTTTTTGCTTAAACTCCCAGGTATATTTCTTCTTTCAGAAAGGATTCCTGCTAAAGGAAGATATATTTTGAGAATAGAAATTTTGTAGGCTATTTCACTTAAAAGGTGGGTATTCTTTTTGACAAGCAGTAGTTTCACTCCATCTTTAATGAAATTTCCTTTCTGATGCTTAAATTTGAACATTGTGATCCAATTCAAGTTGTTACAGCGTGACTATTGCCAATGGTGCCGTCACGCATAGAATCTTGTTTCATTGCCTCTCTTTGTGTCCACAAATAGTTACTCTCTCTAGATTGTAAGCATGTCAGAAATCACATAAATTCAAGTAACATTTTCATCTGTGTGAACTAATTCTCAGGCTAGACTATAGAATGTACTCCAAACATAATGATAGAGATTTGGATCAGGTTTTCATTAGTAAGAACTGAGCCTTTTTGGATTAGAGTGCAGGGTGGGGATAAAGCAGTGAATGGTTGAGCTGAGAGGGAAGGGTTAAGAAGAAGGAAGTCTTTCCCCTAACAGCAATCAATGTGACCTGAATTAAATCTTCTGCTTTCATCTTTTGTTTTTATTGTAGGGCTTAGTTCCTCAAACTTTTGGAGATCAGAGGCAAGGAAGAGGTTTATTCCTTCACATGAGTTATTTTCTCAAAATATTTTTTCTCAAATGATATTAAAACTCCACAACACCCAAAGACATTGATCTTTCCATGTCCCAGTGTTATCTAACATCTCAAATGGATGTCACTTTTGACTTATTTGGGTCTTACAATTTCCCCAGCTTCAGTAGGAAAGTGTTGTGCTAAGACGGTTGATTCCCTATTACTGAATGGTGGGCTTATTATATATACAATGTATTAAGCACACACCAGTGGATTTTGCTGTTGAAAATTGTTGAGAGCTGGGTGTGGTGGTGCATGCCTTTAACCCCAGCACTTGGGAAGCTGAGGCAGGAGGACTGTTGTGAGTTCAAGACCAACCTGGGCTACAAAATGAGCTCAAGGCCAGCCTGAGTAAGACCCTGTTTCAAAAAGACAGGAAAAAAAAAAAAAAAGAAAGTTGTTGAGTTCAGTAAATCTGCTGAGATGACAGGAAACTTAGACAATAGAAAGAGTCAAAACTTGTTTGAGACTGAAAGAGTAAAAATAAGCTTAGACAGAAACAGAATGAAGCCACCCATCTTTCTACAGGACAGTGTGGCAGACCCAGATGGTGTCCGCTGCAGATCACACAGTAGTGCCGTACCTTAGTGGCTTCCTCCTTCAGTGGACAATGTTTTGTTACAATGATGGCCCAGAAATGCATTACTCTTCCCATCTGTCAGTGGGAATCTCCAGGTGTTAAATTACCTGTCCCTCATGTCAGGCCCCAACCCCAGTCAATCCCTGTATTTCTGATTCCCGCCTCAGCAATAGCAGCCAGTCTGGAACTGACGACTTGTTTGCTTACATCCTCAAAACTCTTCAGCAGGAACTTGAATCTCACCTACAACACTTCTCACTGCCACTTGAGTGATGATTTATGACAGCTAATCGCTCTGGGTGTGTTTCTTGCTGCATCCAATTAATAAGTCTGATTTTGTCAGAATACAGGTTTGTTCTTTTTTTAACTATCTAAATTTTTTAAACAGAGCTGGTAAATATGAGGATCAATGAGCAGGTGACAGTTGCCCTCTAAGGGTTTACTGGAAATAACAGTGTTAGGCAGCCAACAGCACACGGCTTTGCAGCCCAGCATAGCAAAGCCCAGATCCTGCCTCTGCCTTTTAATGGCTGGATAATACTGAATATGCTCTGAGGTCATTTTAAATTTTGTTTCCTTCAACTATAAAATGACAATGATAATCTGTCTTTTGGTTTTACTGTGAGAATGGAGAACACGTCTGTATGACAAATACGTACATGTACATAAAAAGGTTCATGTATTTATAGGCGGTCCTAATATACGCAAGCCCACTGTCGTTGGGAGAGGGAAAGCTTTACTCAAATATCAGTTGTGGCCGTAGCTGAGCCTTTGCTATGTTCATACAGGCAGGTTTCCTCTTCCCCCATGAAACCAATGGGGCCCTGCTTATCAAAGTCTGAAAACATTTTCTGGAAAGCACTTTAGCAAATGCCTGCATAGGAGGACACTCCCTGTAAGTGGTAGCAATTTACAGTACATTTGATTGCATATTTATCACTCAGGACCTGTACTGTATGTTTCTAAAAGTAGTTAAACAAGATAAACCAAGTTGAAACAAAAAAACAATAATATAAATTGGATATTTAATTTTTCTATAAATCTATCTCCAGTGTCACCTTAGGTGTCTCCGTGGCATAGTACCCAGAGATCTCTGGTTTTAAGTAAGAGAAACCCAAGGGAAGAAAGAGGTGATGCTACTGGCTTTAGAGACAACTAGAGCCAGAGAAGTGAACACCTGTGTCTTCCATATCTCTGGCTTCCATCTCTTCTTCCTTTGCATATTGCCTCACATTCTCCTCCAAAATAGACAGATGTTCCAGACATGAGCATTTAGTTCCAAATTATATATTCTCAACAGCAAGCTGGTGGTATCTCCTTACTCCTATTCCAGTGAGAACACTCTCAAGGAAATTTGTGAAGTTTATAACCCTACCCCCCCAACACACACATACACCAGTAACTGTAGCTGAGTTAGATTTCTATGACTGAACAGGTTCCCACTTCCAAACTAATCACTGTGGCCAATGAGGCAGTGCCATTTAATAAAGTGATAGCTTTGATTCTTATCTCAGGAAGACTAGTCTCTTTCCCACTGAAAGGGCTTTGTGGATTTGGGAGAAAGAGATAGGCTTGGGGACAGAAAAAAAGTACATTTAACTAAAAAGCATCAGTGCTCATTGAAAATAAGCAAAAGCAACACAGGATATTCAATATCCATCAGACTTGTTGAACACAGTAACTTTGCTGTTAAGGAACATGTCACAAGAATAATATTCTGTTCAAACTTTTGAACAAGTGTGTTTTGTGGCAATATTGTGTAACTGAAAAGTTGTTTCAGGTGATTGCTCACCTGAGTTATTCAAGTGATGCACAATCTCTGCCTTTCTCAACTTTTACCTATTTTCCAATTGCTTGAGGCTAATCAAGATAAGACAAGCAATGGATATATTTAGCTCCTGAAAACTTAAAACAAATATTTTGCAATAAGCCAATCAGAGTGCCAGAGTCATTTTCAAGAGTAGCCACTAGGGCCACGGAGTGCAAGGGCAGCATCAGAATCTGTCAGCTAATCTAACCTTATTTATTTGTACAAGAAGGACTTGAAGGAGGAGTTTGTTACTTTACAAATTCTGTCCCTCATAAGCATTTATTCTGAGACAATAACAGAGAGGTGCTTACGGGGCTTGGGAGGATTTAGCTCAACCAGTTGGGGATTCTGCACCTTTCACTAGCTGTGTACCCATCCACAGGTTGCTTGCATCTATTTCTCCACTGGATCACTGTGAAGATTAAGGTAGAAAGGTAACCAGGTATTTATTTCTTTACACTGTGTGCTAGAAACGAGTGAAAGCACACATTAAAAGAGGCAGTTTTACCTGAGACAGTGAACCCAACTTAATATATGGATCAATTTTCTCATGAAGACAATTAAAAAAAAAAAAAAAACTCATGCAGTCCAGATTTCTTGAAGAGCTTAACATTTGAGCAGTTTGAAGCAAATATTGAAAATTTGCCTGGGTTACTTGGATTTTATGAAATGTGTGGGGTAAAACAACTTTGGAATTGTTATCAGTTAATAGGTTTTTAAGGAGTTATATATGAGATAAAGCAACTTTGCAATTATTATTGGTTGATAGATTTTTAAGGAATTTATGTCTTCTTTATCCTTGTAAATTTTCTCTTGTATGATTATATTCTTCCCAGGTACACAGCATTCTTCATGCAGTCTGAACTTGCAGAGAGCTGAATTGTAAAACTTACAAACTTACAAGTTAAAAAGAAATTACTTGCCTGGAAACTAACAAAGAATTTATAGTAAGACTCCTGCAATTCAGTGAGATTTATGTGAGAATTTTCTTTAGGCTTTACACCCAAACTGCTATTTTTATAAGTAATAATGCTTACTAGGAATTAAATAATTGTTCAAAGAATAGACTTTTTAGGATTTTCGCCACAAAACAAATTGATGAGCTGATGGACATGTTAATTAGTTTAACTAAATAGAGATTCAGGGTATATATATGTAAAATATATATAGATTAAGCCTCATATTGGATCTGATAAATATATCCAATTGTCATTTGTCAGTTAAAGATAAACAAAATAGTTTAAAAATTAAAGGAGATGTCACTTTAGAAAGTTAGTTGGATTTCCAAGTAGGTGTCTTGGGAAAATGCCCAGGCTGCTTTCAAGTTCGAATCAATTTATTGCTTACATTTAATCACTGGTTTTAAGAGTTTCTAGAAAAGAAAACAAAAGAAAAGTTGAAAGATAAAATGGATTTGGACTTTTAGGCACAGTAGAATTTTTCTACACTCGATGATTTAAAAATTTTTTGCCTCGAGATATACAAGTGTCTGTGTATCACTTTGCTTTGATTTTGATGATTTTATCTTCTTATGCCTCTTCGAGATAGCAAAATACTAAGATATATTGAAAAAAAACATATTAAACCCTACTTCTAGTTTGCCAATACACAATTATATAACTCTGGGGAAATCACAATTTCGGGGGCTCAAAACATGGTTCTGACACTGCACTGACCTTTTGCTATTTTACTTCTCAAGCATTTGGATCTTTGTGCTATCAAATGATAGGGCTCGGTATTGTAAGTTCTAAAGTTCCTGCTGTTGCCATGAGTCTATGATTCTTAGCAAACCATAATATATTGGAGAATACTAAGCACTGGACCATAAAATTTGTTAACATGTTTGTTATGCTTCTCCTTTTTTACGATAATCAAAATTGATGTTAGCTTATGACTATACATTAACAACTTAGCCTTATAAGTAGTGGTTTTGGTAGCTCATTTCAATTCAGTGAAACCTGCTAATCATCTTGCTGCACCTACTTGTTTTACAAGTACAAAGCCATGTGACAGGCAAAACAGATTTTTTTTTTTTCCTGTGAAGTATAGAATTTGCTGAAAGATTATCCTGGCAGTTGCATTGGCTTCTAACTATTGACATGGTCTTTCCCTGTCAGATATGCCAGATTGCCAGGATGTATCTTCTCAAATACATTAGAAAGCAGTAAGCATTTGCAATGCACTGATAACCAGCTATTTGCTGCTGAGTGTTGTAAAAGCAACCACTCTAACAGCCTCATCAAAAAGTTATGCTCAGAAACTCAATTTTGATAATGACTTTTGTGCAAGGGGAGAACATAATTATGCGTATTTTTAATGTTGGCTTACCTGCTTCTTTAGAAACGCAAGGTGACATTTCTAGAGGAGCACGAAATTTGGAGTGAGGCCAAATTTTACTTGAATAGCACTCTGTTCACTCGAATGTATGACTTATCACAGGGCACTTTTGCCTCTTTGAGTTCCATTTCTCTATATGTAAAATGGGGAGTGTAATACGTAGTAGGGTATTTATGAGAATTAAATTTTTAAAAATAATACAAATGCATAGTAAAGACTATAAATTAACTATGAATGCAATACAAAATTTAATTTGTTCACTAAAATTATTTAGTATTTAGTGAGTATAGACAGAGCTTGGAGTCAGATAAATTCTTCTTTAGGATACACAACATATATGTAATGGTTTCATGGGTTTAATTCCAAACTTATACCAAATCTTCAACAATAACATTCAATTTCTTTATTTTTGACCTATGTATCAGCAACCAGAGCCAGTTTATTAGATAATCTTTGCATCTGGTCTTAGCAATAGCTTCTTGATTGAACATCCTTCATTGAACACAACAAACTAGCACCAGGATTAGTGTTTCTTAAGTGTGATTAATGCTAGACAGTTTTATTACTTAGGGGCCCATTCTATTTTGCTACCTTCTCCAAATTTGTTTTTGAAGTGCAGACACAACAACTAGCATCAACGTTTAAGAATGGATGTGTTCTCTCACGCCATAGCGACCTCCTGGGCCAAGGTTTATTGTTTCTCCTTATGCTGAGCTCAGAGGTGTAAGACTTCCTGCATGAGTAAGACTTCCTGAGCATTTTCTGGAGAGACAGACCCATGGCCTGTTAGGTTTACTGAAAGATGAAGGAGGACTGTCTCCTGTATTGCTCTTTCTCATTTGTTCTATTGCTTTGTTTCTTTCTGTTTTGGGGTGACTGAGTGGTGTTTTAGAGTACCGACATTATAAAGAAAGAAGAAAACTAGTTGGTCATAAGAGTTAATTTTCCTTAACTTAAATAAACACACCTAAACAGAAACAAATCCGAACCAAGAGAAACATCTTCCTCCAAAGCCCACTGAATTCTTTTTCATTCTCCTTTTCTGCTCATTTGAGTAGACAATCTTTTGCTGGCTCTAACACCTGTGCTGCAGGCTGGGCTGGAGCACAACAACTACTTCTAGGTGAGACCATTGAACCCCCAAGCCTTCCCTGTCGTGAAGCTGAATGTCATGAGCATTTGTGCAGAGAAAGTGTTTTGCATGAGCATCTCTAAATTGACAGGAGACATAAAATACATTCAGTAAGTATATACTATCATGCCTATTTATCATAGCACAATCTTTGTGGGAGAACTCAGTTCTCAGTTCTGGGAGAGGACAGGTATGGCCTATGAAGGAGGCTTAGAACAGTGGCTGCTTCCAGGGCTGTGTGGATGCCCTGGAAAAGCTTCTGTTACTCAGTGCTGTGGACCCCAAAGTGGAAGCTGAATTCCATTTCATATGGCTCCTTTGTGGGACCCTAATGAGTACCAGTTATTCAAGTGGGTGGCCTACTTGGAAGCTATTCTGGTTTCATATGTGTGGCTGCTTCTATCAAAGTATACATGTGAATTAAATCCAAATTTCTATTTTACCTCTGTTTTTATTTTAAAAAATAAAACACTCACTGAACAACGAGAAAAACTTAGAAATTTCTTCAATTATTCATCAGTGCTTTAAACAGTCTAATCCACAGCATTTCATTATTAAATCTCAGTTCAATTGAGTGCTTTAATTTTCATCTCTTAGTAAGTGCTTCTTCTGTCCAAGGCACTTTGCAGCACGCTGCATTACTTCATTAAGCTAATGTGTAATTGGAGTGTGTCACTTTCTCTTCATTGACACAGGAGGAACCTGGGATTCACATTTACCCACTCAGCAGGAGGTAGAATTGGGAACTGATTTTCAAACCTGAGTCTAAACCTTTATCCCATGTGTGTTTTCTGAGCACCTCTTCCTATTGTTACGGAATGCAGGGATCCCAGCCTCCTTCATGAAATGAATGGAAAGTTAGACATTATTACAAGTGTCTCAGTGTCTCCTCAGCCATGACAGCCAAGAATCCTGTCCCCTGGTTTAAAGTGATGATTCAAGAACACAACTGCCTTGGAAACTTTCCTATGGTAAAACTAGAATGAAAAGTCCAGCTTAGTCTTATTGATTTATCTTTACCTTTGGAGCTGTGATAATTGAATAATTCACCTGCTAAAGGTAGAATTCTGGTATTTAATGTCTCTCTTAATAATAGGATGCTGAATTCCCTTGTTTGAAGTGGGGAGTCAGTGTCTTCTATCACAAGGGGTAAACTGATACCTCGCTGTTCCACACACACAAATGAAGTTCTTATGAGCAAGTTCCCAGATTCACTGAACAACTACTGAAACTATTAATTTATTATTATAACTATTACAAAAGATTGTGAGCAGCTGCATCTTTTCTTTGCCCTTCCACAGGAGAATAAGCTTCCCTAACGAGGGTCTAATGTGGGGAAGGAGTCACTGGCCGGAGGTGCGCACTGGGTGGTCTAGACAATAAGAAACTGTGCCCATCCAGCTTCTGATCCAAACAGTACACAAGAACTGGAATACTTTAAGACTATATCTATATCTACCCAGAATTTCTGAAGTTATTTTTATATTCTTGAAAATTTCTGCTTTTGTCCAAGAGACTATTTCTTAGTCAGAGTTTCATAGGGCTGGATGCTGAAATACTAAGTTCTTTTCAAATTCTAGTTAGGTTCCAAAAATGGGAGAAAAAAACATTAACTTTCATTGCTTCCACAAGGAGTTCATAGAATCAACAGAATATTTGCTCTTTTCAAACCACAAGGAATTTTGAGAAATTCTTTAAGAAACCATTTTTTGTTGATCCTGAACAAGTCAGTTTCCACATAGTAAATGAGAGGCCAATTTTTTCTTTCCACACTAGTATCTCTATCAGTACTATCTTTCTTAAGTCACTCACTTATACACTTTACAGAGTCATTATTACCTCTTTTGTCCTTGAGACTTGTGTTTTGTTTTCAGTATAGCTCTTGATACTGTATTCTACAGAGGGAAATGTAAATATTGATTAATGGTGATACACTAACATTTCTGAAGTAATTCATAGTGAATATGTTAGGTGTTGAGAGAAGTATTACAAAAGCTAGAAAGACGTTTGAGAGCAATGGCTCGATTTGGACAGAGTATATATTAGATGAGTTGTCCGATCTCCTCACTATCTTCTCTATGTTTAGGTTCTTCAGTTTGTAACAGGACCTTTCTCTCTCTCTCTCTCTCTCTCTCTCTCTGTCTCTCTCTCTCTTCCTCTCCATATGTATATATTTCCTTTCAAGTCATTATTCATCTTATAAAATGTGCCCAAACTTCTGCATTGCTTAGCTCAGTTCATGATGTCACCATGAGCTCAGTCATTCATAATAGAAAACTAAGAGTCATTTATAAATGCTTTTTCTCCCTTATCTGCAATATATCAGCCTTGTAACTAGGATCAGTTGAGTTCATCTCCAGTACTGCTTGGAAAACACTCTGCTCCACTCTGTCTTCATTGTCTCTGCCTTAGGAATTTTGCAACACATTGCATCTTGTTTAACTAGAAGGAAGAAGAAGAAGAAGAAGAAGAAGAAGAAGAAGAAGAAGAAGAAGAAGAAGAAGAAGAAGAAGAAGAAGAAGAAGAAGAAGAAGAAGAAGAAGACGAACTTGAAGACATTGAATTTAAGCTCCCCTTTCCACAGTCTGCTTATAACTATGCTCGAATTGTGTCTACTCTGGTACCGTCCAGATTCATTGAATAAGATGCCATTTTCATGTTTTCCCCATTATCATTCATTCTAGATACAGGAATGCCTTTCTATTCCTTTTATACCTCAAAAGTTCTCAGTGTTCTTTCAAGATTCGCTAAAACTGTCACTCCCTGAAACAACTCCACATGGATTTAATTATTTCCCCTTCGGCATTTGCTTTTACAGAACTTCTTACCTTGTGCCACAATTATTTTTCACTTATTTTAGTCTCCTGTGAGTAGCGGACTCTTCAAACAGAGAATACAGATTGTTCTTATTCATCTTCAAATTTCTAGGCAACAAGTCCTCTCTTATACACATCTGATACTCAGTACATTTTCTTGATTAGGTTAATGGTAGAACTTTTAAAATTGTATTATTAAGCCATGTTCTGGATTTTCCCAATCTATTGTAGTTCTACCATGCACATTTCTTCTCTGTCCCCACTCTGTCTATGTCACAGAGAGATCACTTCTGAGAAAAGCAGCATAGGGAATTAAGTTCTTTATAAAATTCCCACTTGATCATAGACTCAAAATCAGGCAATCAGCCCATCCAAACAATAACCAATGAAGTGTTCAATTCAGAAACATGAAAAAAATTGTTTCACTGACATATATTGTAAGGATGTTTTTGTTAGCTAATCATAGGTTGATCTTCTAATACAGGTCCAGAAGGAAACAGCATTCACCAAGAGAAAATAGTTGCACAACAAACTTTGAAAATTTTTTTCTCTGTGCAAGTTCTGTTATGGCAGTTGTAAAATGTATGTTATTTCACACTTCTCCTGCTTTATGTAATGGCTGTATCCTGTTTTATATCTTGCCAGGAATTTAATCTCAAACCAGGAATAAAAGACTCTTCCTTTAGAGGAACACATTTAGATAATATTTCGATTTGGCTGTTTTAACTTTAGCTGAATCAGAAGAATTTTCTACTTACACTGATGGACTCTCGATAATTAAAAGAAGGTAATCTGAGGTTATGTAATTCTTCCTTCTTTGAGGGTCACGTAGACTCTTTCTGTCTAGATAATAGTTGAAGCTAAGGAAGATCTTCTCCCACATAGTTAACAAAATCTGGTTGATTCAAGATGCTAGAAATCTCACCTCTGCCTATCAGGAACTCAGGACACAATCAATTGGGCACTTCTGGATATCTTTGCTTCTCTCTTTTTATCCCATGTTATGTCCCAGTATCAGGTTCTTGTAAAAAATGGCCATATGGAATTAATTACATCTGGGCACAGCAGGGAAATTCAGAGCACATGCTTTAGAGTTAGAACTAAATCATTTGAATTTGGGTTCCTCACTTTACCAACTCGACAACTTTGGGCAAGTTACTTAAACACTCTGAACTTCAATTACTTCAATAAAATGGTGATAGTATCATTTATTTAATTGTGTTATTATAACAATTAAGGACACAATACACTGCTATTATGAATAACTATTTAATAGTTATTTCTTCCTGCTTTTATAAATAGGAAAAATTTTTTCTCACCTGTTCTATTTGTCAAAAACTATCAATCACATTCATATGAGGTCTTCATGGGCCACATTTCAAAGAATTCCAGTAATGGACTCAGGAAGGGATAGGTATCTGGTTAGGACCAAAGGGAGGGGCACTTACAAGGTAATGACTGGGGTCCAGAAGAGTCATTAAGTCAAGTCAGGGTAGGTCAGGGGTACTCTGCCTGGAATGCTTAAGTTTTACAGAATTGAAAGGGGGCCTGGTACTCATGTGAGGCTTATACTTCTTTCAAATAAGAGCAACTTCTAAGCTGTAATACTCTGGGGAGGTCGAGAGGGGAGAGGTGAAGTCACTTCTAGGGAAGGTACAATGATAGGATCCAGCTCATAGGTAAACATGCCGGGTATTTTAAACTAAGTAGACAGTTCACAACTGAATGAGATTAAAATCTGTGATTCTCATCAACTGTTTCCTTTTTAAAGATAGCTTCTCTAAGTTTTAAGAGAAAAATTTTAGCTGCCAAATTTCAATTGGCAGCTAAATAATTTTGATATGATGAGAACCTACTACTATTGGTCTCAGTCCTGGGTACAGGAATGGCCTCTCCTTCTCCCAGAGATCATGTTCAGTGACAATAAAGCACAATGCAATCACTACAGGATGAGACCCATGGCACTGGGAATGCAAATGGTCCAGGAGGGAGAAAGGAGGGACAGGTGCTGATGTCCCAGGAAGGGAGCTTCCCAGACGAGGAGGGTTATGAGCGAAGAAAGAAGAGAAAAATACCATGCGGTGCAGGCATGTGCTTTACAAATATCCTTATAATTTTGATGATAGCAAAATATTGAATGATAAATCCATCACAAAAGAGAGAGAAGCTAATGAAAACTTATTCTTGATATTCAAAAAGAAACAAATTCTTATTTTAAAATACTGCTTTGTATTAATCTAACTCAATGTAAGGTTACAGTTATCCTTGCTTTTATATTAATTTTTAGTTCATAATTTATAGAATGCTCTCAAAGGATAAAACATATTAATCCTTTAAAATATGAGCAGATATTTTCTCATAATCACCTTTAATGTAAATTTTATAGGATGCAAAAATACATTCTGTTAGACTCTATTTGAGCACATTTGTTCAAAGGTCAGAGAAGTTTTTAACTTGCAGAAAGAGTCACAGCAGGAATAGTTGGTACATGAAATAATGTCCAATCTTTAGTTTTAAACTTTCAGTGTTTTGTTTTGCCTAACTAAAAATGGTTGATGATATGCCATAAATTGACTATGCAGTGTATTTGTATATAAAGTATATTAAATAATAAAGATGCAGCATTTTAAAATATAAATTTGATTCACCAACTTTGCAGAACATCTATCTTTTAATGATCTCTTCATGCAAGAATAGTTCAGTAAATCTAAAACTAAAGAGGTAATACTTTAAATATGACATGATGATTGAGAAAGACATTCTGTGTGAAACACATTTTTATGCGCTGGCATTACAGTGCTTATTGGTAACTTCTGGAGACAAATAAAATAACTCAGTACTATGCTATGTGAGAAGTGTTTTGGCCCATATTTTTGATAATTATAAAGACAGGAAGTTTATTCACATTTAAAGAAATAATGTTTTCTCTACCAAAGCAAAGATTCTATGATCATAATCTCACTGTGATATTTCACCTTTTGAACAGCTAACCGTGCCATATATGTTACAAAAAAAATATGTACACAATGATATTAAACATTTAAAATTCCTAATACACATATATAAATTCTTCAAATCAAATACTGGGTCCTGGGATGACCTCTATACTGAGTTTATTATTGCTTGTTGTGATATCAATCTTGAATGTCCACTTGATTGGTTCATGCTTATATGTCTAGATATAGTCAGTTGTTCTCAATGACTGTATAAACAAAAAGAATGAATCGCAGCTTTCTCAAAATAATCTCAGAATAGATAGATAATGTCACAAACCAATTGAGACATGATGCCTGTGCTTTCAAAATACGGTGGCATTGTTATTTTTTCTATTTCAATCTTTCTCTTTTAAATTGGTTTTGTGTTTTAGCTTTTTTCTTTTGATTACAATGTCCTGGTAATACTAGAGTCAAACATGCCAGGTCTCTGTTTGTTATAAAAATTGTTATGCTAATATGTAAAATTAAGTGAATTTCCTTTCTTGTGTCCTTTTCATTGTAAGCATTTTCTCTTTGTACTGTATCTTAGTGGTTTTTGCATTTCAAAATACACTTTCTTCACAATTTTAATCATTTAAAAATTCTTTTTTAGTTTACAACTAATAATAAAGCACATACAAGGGATCTGATTCATAAACCTTATACTTCTTAAGGATCAATACATGATCCTAAAACATTTATGAAAGTCTCTAAGACACTGTAATACACCAGTTTTTATGTGGATAGTTTTTGTTTTTTTTTTTTTTTTTATCAAACTCACAACCTCACACCTGCCAGACAGGCACTTAAGCCACTGTGCCAAACTCCTGGGCCTAGGTTTTTGAGACAGAGTCGCACTATGTAGCTCAGGCCAGCCTTGTGCTCACATTGTAGCCCAAACTGGCCTCAACTCACAACGCTCCTCCTACCTCAGCCTACCGAGTGCTGGGATTAAAGGCATGTGCCACCATGCCCGGCTATGTGGGCAATTTTATTGCTAACATAACTGAAAACAAAATTAGATATTGAATAAAATTGTCTTGTAAGATTCTTTGGAGGATAAAATACAAATATTTACTTATGATATATATGCTAATTCATTCTAAAAAGGCTTTGGAATATTTCACAAAGATAAAATATGATAAAGGAAAAAATTAAATATAGAAAGGAAGAAAAATAAAGTTAGGAAAAATGAAACAAAACAAAAGATTCCAAAATAACAACATCAACTAATGGTACCATTAAAATTACTAACCTTCATTCAGTGTCTCTGGTGTCCCAGGTACTTTTTAAAAAATACTCTACATGTATTTTTGTTTAAAATATATTGTGGTGTATGTATTTTGATAAAGATGTGTCATAGAATTGTCTCTAAGTCTTGACCCAACCATGCAAACAGAAATATTTCCATCATAAAGCTCAGCATCCAAAATATAAAAATAAGTAGTGTTTCAGGAGAGATCCATCTACTGGTCTTGAGTACAGAAAACAGACACAGTGTAAGTGGGTCTCCTGTTGGCAGGAATATGGGATAACAATTTGTAATGGATGCTAACATAGTCCTTGAAAATATAGTGAATTAGGGATGTGATTTATCACAGTGCTTTTCCCCACAATTCTTTAAAAGCAGAGTATTGGATTATAGGAAATGTTGGTAATCTATTTAGAGAGTGTGTGAGGGAAATAAGGCTCCTGTTTATAACTCCTCAATAATTAATATTTGAACCACCTGCAGATGCAGATGGATTCACTATAGATTTGGTTTTACTTGTGTGTATTTATATGGAGTGGATGAAAAGAGATGAACTGTTCTGGAGCTCAAATAGAAGTGATTTTCTGTGCTCCCTTCTCTATGATCTCATCCTCTATGTTGAATCAGCAATGCACACACATTTCAAGGCTTTCCTTTAATATTAAGTATTAGATTATTCTAATTAAATATCATTTATGCATTAGTTTGGAGCAGGGTGCTCCTTCCTCTATGTTAATCTTTACCCAAAGGAATTTTTAATCATGGATGGAAAGAGGACATTGTATGGTATAGCAAAACATGCCCTCATTAATTATAGATACCTTATCATGATAGATTTTATATGACTTGCTTTGTTTTTGTTTCTTTTTTAAAAAACGTGTTCAGTCTGAACAAACATCAAAATACAATTCAATAAAAATTCATTCTCTGCAAGCACAAAACCCTGTGTTCTAAAAACACTTTGCTGA
>RJWM01006295.1:0-84948 GCA_004363535.1 Dasyprocta punctata | reverse complement strand
CTAAAAATAAATTTTAAAAAGTGCTCATTTACTAAATAGAGAATCAAAAGTGCTTAATACAAGAGAGGCCCTTGGTAGGTACCGGTTGCATCCATGACATACAAAAGCCTCTTCTTTCTGTGAGCATCCCAGTCATTAAAAAGCCTTCCTCACAGGGCTCCGTGGCCCCCACGCACCATGTCTGGTTACCCTCAAAACCCGCACAAGCCCTTCAGATATTTAAAATCAACTTGAAATGATTATTTTCTAAATTGAATATTTCTTATGTCTCAGATGTCATGGTTGTCTGAAAGTTTAACTTTTGAATTAACTGTGAGTCCATGTCTTTCTTTGTGTTTTTTTTCTCTCAAAGCTGTACTTCAGTACCCTCAAAGCTGAGTCAGGGCTCAATATGTTCAGTACTTTGATCTGACCCATTCAAACCTGAACAACCCTTATGCTCAATGTTGTAACTTGAAAGCCATCCATAAAGGTGTCACATTTTAAAGGTTGTACCTAGCCCAAATGCTTAGAGATCTCTAACGGGAGTGCTCATTTACCAGTTCCTCCTGCGCAAAAAGGATAAAGATTTACATCTCAAATGTTATTTGGTTTGTCTGTTATCTTGTGAATCAGACCTTTTAAGTTTTCATATTATTCTCTCCAACAAAAATATTTTGAAATATAATTTAAACCACTATCCTGAACTAGTGTGTTTATATTATTAATTACTATTTATGCATATTATATAACTATGTTTTCCATTACTTTATTCTAGCAAATCTATGCCAAGAAATGATACTAATTTGTGACAACTTGTACTTAAAACAGATTGAAAGGATAATCTTTGGAGTATTTCAAATAATTTAAAATTTTATATTAATATTCAGAAATTTGTTCTAGCTAAAAATAATTTTATAAACTTTGACCAGGACCAAAATTATTAATTATGTTCTATTATTTAAAAAATTTTCCCATTTGATAATATATGATTGGTAAATAAAAATTGCATATATGTAAGGTATTCAAAGTGATGATTTGGTACATGTTTATGTTGAGAAATGATTACCAAAGGCAACCTAAATTAACATATTCATCATATCACATAGATTTGTTTTAATTTACTAGTAAGAACACTGAAGATCTCAGAAAGCTTAAATATATAATACAGTATTATTAACTACAGTAGCCATGTCGTACACTGGGTATCCTGAACACATTCATCTGATAATAGGAAGTCCATACCATTTGGCTCATAAATTCCTTTTCCATGTTTCTAGTCCCCATCCCAATCTCCAGTAAATCAATCTGGTTCTGTGAGTTTGACTTATTTAGAGTTCACATAAAAGTGAAGTCATACAATATTTGTCTATCTGTGCCTGATTATTTTTACTTACCATAACATTTTCCAGATTCATTCATGTTGTCACAATAGCAAGATTTCCTTTGTTTTTTTGTTTTGTTTTGTTTTGTTTTGTTTTGTTTTTTGGTATGGCTAAACAACAGCCCATTGAATGAATATATATATATATATATATATATATATATATATATATATCATGTTTTCTTTATCTGTCAATGAAATTTAGAGTCTTATTGTATCTTGACTACAGTGAAAAATGTTGCAACAAATATTTGAGTCCACATACGTCTTTGAGCTATTGATTTAATCTCTTTAAATAAATACCCATAAACAGTATTGCTGGATCAAATATTGGTTGTTTTCAAATTTTTATTAACCTCCATGTTGTTTTCCATAATTGGGTCATGCAAATTTGCACTCCCACCAACATTGCAAAGGATTTCCTTCTATTTACATTCTTATCAACATTTATTATTGTCTTTTTAAAAGACAATCATTCTCTGCAGTGTAAGGTGATATCGCATTTTGGTTTTAAGTATATCAAACCTAATGAATAATGGTATTAGGCATTTTTTCATGTACTTCCTCTTTTGAGAAATGTCTGTCCATATTCCTTGTTCATATTTTAACTGAGTTGTTGTCTTGCAACTGAGTTGAGTATTCCATTTATTTGGGGCATTAATTCCTTATCAGGTATCATTCTGTAAATTGTATCTTCATCCTACTGCTGTTCCCTTTGTTTTGCAGAAGCTTTTTAACTTTATGTGGTCTTGTATGTTTATTTCTGTTTTTGTTGCTTGTACTTTTGATGCTATATCCAAATAACTATAAAAATAAATCTGTGCCAACATAAATTTAACTAAGACGGTGTGCACAGTGAAGACTATTAAGACATTGATGAAAACCTGGACACACACATGCAAATATATCCCATGTTCAAGGATTAGGAGAATTAATATTGTTAAAATATTCATACCACCCAAAGTGATCCACGAATTCAAAGTAATCTGATTCAATGCAGTCGGTATCAAAATTTAAATGCATTTTTCACAGAAAAATAAAAAAGTCTTAAAATTTGTATGGACCACAAAAGACCCCAAATACTCAAATCTGTCTTAAGAACGAAGAACAAAACTGGAGAAACAAAATTACCTGTTCTGATTTCAAACTACATTACAAATAATAGCGATTGAAACAGTATAGTAGTGGCATAGAAACAGGCACATAAACCAAAGGGACAAAACAAATACTCCACCAATAAGCTCCTGCTTACATAGTCAACTAATCATTTATAAAGATAACAAGAATACACCATTGGAAAGAGAAAAACGTCTTCAATAAATGGGGTTAGGAAAACTGAATATCCACATGCAATCCCTATCTTACTCCATATGCAAAAATTAACTTAAAATGGACCAAAAACTTAAATGTAGGACCTGAAACCATAAAAATCCTTGAAGGAAATATAAGGGGAAAACCCCTAGATATTGGTCTTGGTGAAAGTTTTTGGGTAATTTTTAAATTTTGATTCAAATCTTGATGCAGAAATTCAGAAGTCAGATTTTAAATTCAGTCTATTTTCTTTCAGACTTGTGATTTTAATGATGGTCATGGCGATGAATGATTCTTCACAAAGATTAACATATAAAATAAATGAGGGACATCTCTGTGCTTTTAAGTCACAATTTTAGTTTTCAACACAATTTGATTATCAAAACCTTGTTGATGAAATTTTGGTGTTTCCGTTTACCAATATCAGTTTTCCCTTAAACTAACCAGATATTTATTTCATTTTTATGTTTCCAACATGTAATTCAGAACTTATAATTTGTCCTTTACACTTACTTTTAAAAAATAAATTAGAGCCAGGTGTGGTGGTGCATGCCTGTAATCCCAGCCTTTGGTAGGCTGAAGCAGGAGAATCACTGTGAGTTCAAGGCCAGCCTGGGCTACAAAGTGAGTTCAAGACCAGCCTGAACTGTAGAGTGAAACCCTGTCTCAAAAAGACCAAAAGATAAAAAATAAAAAATAGAATACTCTATTTCCAGGACACATTAAGTTTACAGATGCAAAACATTTTATAGTTGACAAATATCATTTTTGGCCTCAGAAATCACATAATGATGCAAACATTGTCCAGTCTGTATTTCCAAATTGCAGCTATTGAAACATCTTCTTTACATTTCAAGGAACAATTAAGAGTGTTAATGCTTTAAATTTAAAATTAATACTTTCTTGATAACTCAATATATTGACAGCCGAACTTTTAAAAGGAAATGCATAATTTATCTTAAAGTTCAACAACTCTTGAAGCTTTGTGACACCAAAGATTTGCAGATTGTCATCTCATTACAAAGGATGAGAAGAGGCTTGTATCTAAGATATGAGCCAAGATTCCACTTAACAAGACCAACAGAGACTTCAACATATTCCAGTGTTCAAAAAGCAACCTAGCTAACATACACATCAGTGTCAACCTTTCCACATCATGTAACTTTCAGACTGCACTTGAAGACATTTCACCTATGTGACATCTGATCCATATGATGTCTGAGGTATAATGAGTACATCAGTTAAATGTCTGCAAATTCTAAACTCATTTATTTAAAGATAATTAGATAGATAGACAGATAAGGTTCTAACATTACTGTATCTTTCAACCAGTAATATTGCACTTCACTTCTAAGATCACTGACCTAGAGATATAATTCATTACATCTTGATGTCTTCACTCTTAAAACAACTAGAATTTTTCGATTGTAATGTCCTCATATTTTGGGGACATTGGTGTCCTTTGGCTTTGCTTTTTAAAAAAATTGTGTCCTGTCTGTGGATAATTTTGTCAGAGAAGACAAGAAAAAAATGAGTGTCACTTCAACAATCTTGTTTCCTTTTTGATACCCATTAATATACCATCTTCTCCAAAAGTTTCATCTATCTTTTTAAGCTCTTCCTTCTCCAAAATACTTTTTTGGTCTACTTTGAATTTATCACTAATGTCATTTAATTTCCTTTATCTTTATTCCTTCAGAATTTTAAATGGATTGTTTCTTTGGAAAAATTGGAAACACATCTCAGTCCCAACCTTTATGTCTGGCCTCTTTTTTTTGTTCTAGAGGTTCATGATATCTCTTTGTGGTCCCTCAAGTTCTGAAATCTTACCGTGATTTGTCCATTTCCACCCTTAGTGCTGCACCAGATAGTCCTTAAAATCTATAAACTCAGATTCTTTAATTCATTAGTTCCAGAAGGCTTCATAGTTTACACCTAGAAAATGGAAAGCACATTATTTGTCCAGGCAGAGGTCCAGCTGCAGCTGTTTCTGGCAAACTTCAAGTGTAGCAATAAAACTGGACTGTCAATTTCAGTGACTTGAGAACTGCCTGGGAAATTAGTAAAGCACACTTCACATGTGTCTGTGTGGGCCATGGAGACATGACCTTGAGTAATATATCTTGCCCTTGTCTCCTTCCTCTCTGGCACGGTTCTCCTGCTCTGCTTCCCAGCTACCATAAACTGAGCTCCTTTATTCCACCATGCCCTTCTGCCATGATGTTCCCACCTTGCAGTCAGTCAACCAGGGACTGAATCCCCTGAAGCCAGGAGCCAAATTATACTCTCCTTCAGGTTGTGGGTGTCAGGTATTTTGTTCCAGCAGTGGGAAAGCTGATTAATACACCAAGAAAACAATTATGACTGCCCTCTCTCTAGCACTTCTTATGAAGGCTATTTTTATAAGTCATTTATAGCTTTCTCCTTTACTGAATTATAGAATTTTTAATTCATTGAATGTCAATTTCTAATTTCACTGATGAAGGAAATAAGGCCCTCTTAATAAACATATTAACATTTTATCACTAAAAATTCTCTATTGGAATTTACAATTACATCAAGAGAGTACAAACACATAATATCTAACATCATTTACAGTTCCCAAAACTCAAGTAAAATGGAACAAGACAGCTCAACAGAGAAGAGGGATGTGTTTATCTAATTCAGGGAAATGTTACTGAAAGGCACCATGGAGGAAACTTAGCCAAACTCAGTGAAGTTGAAATATATATTTGATTTTAAAAGACAAAAAGAAGACAATGAAATCTCAGAGACAGTTCCCCAAAAGCCATTTAGTACAAAACAGTAAATTCCACAGTGTCAGTGTACTGTTTGTTCAAAGTGTTCAGAAATTTTTTGAGAACTGTAGAGTTGTAAAAGTTAACAACATGATCATAATGGTTTCCAGAAAAATTTCCCACAAGACAGTCTTTAAATTGTAAGGATTCAAGACTTTTAGGGCACAAGTGTATTCTATCCCTGTCAAGGAGAGAGTGAGAGTTAAGTGTCTCTTGGGTTTATTTCTCTTCAAATGCAAGCTATGGCTTCCACTTCATAGGAAATGAAAAATAAAAGATTTAACTGTCATGTAAACATAATAATGACTCTCTGTCCTGTTTCCACTAGATCATAAGAGCCTTGCCGAAAATAATGATACATGTTTCAAACACTTCATACTCATTTGCAGACTTTCATGGCATTTAAACCCAGTCTTGCTGGAGCAGCCTGAGTTAAAATCTCATTTCTAAAGAGCAAAGTTTCTACACAGAACTGTTTAGGAGTTCATATACAATACGAAACTTGCCTAATCAATCAGGTGACCTTTCATAGATTAAGAACTCGCTAAATATGTGCATTTCATGACACATATCAGAAAGTAATGCCAATGACTGACTTGGTACCTTCCACCATTCTGACCTCACCTTTAAAAATCATTATGTGCAACATGTTATGAGTCCTACTGTGCAATTTAACTGACTTTCAATTTGTTCTGCGACTCCTCTCTGGTGTTGCTTGCAGCGGTAACATTTACCTTGTGATATCTTATGGGTTGCAATGCTAACTTATTCTCCAAATTTTCCAGGAAATATCTCACTGTTATTATTATTCTTGCATTGCTGTAGTATATGGACAGTCTTTGGAAACAAAAGACATCATTCTGTTTAGAGCATTCTGTTTTTATTAGTGATATTCCATTTGAAAAACAACAATTCTCTATTGTTGAAAATTAAATGGAAATTAAATCAAAAGATGAACTTTTTTCTAAAAAAAAAAAGGAATTCTTTAAAGGGCCATTTATTGTAAATTCCCTAGAAATATTACATCTCACTAAATCGAATTGATAGAATGCATGTCATTTTATTCCCAGTTGCTGGTTAAACTCAGATGTCTCCTCACTTTGCCTAAACTAAGTCACTGTTCCTCACAGAACTTTCTTGACTTTCCTTGAATTCACTTACCACTACCTAAAGTTAATATATTCTTCTATTAACTTCAGATTGTTTGTCTCATCTCACTAGACCAGGGCAGGAGGTAGAGGGAGGAAATCTTCAGGTATCTGGTCTATCTCCTCTGTGGTGTTTATTGCTTTGTCTCCAGAATCCAGAATAATACCTTGCAGTATTCAGTATGTAAGCGAGTGAATTATTGTAGCATCCTGTATTCAAGCTTGGTGACTCACCAGGCAAAGAAAGTCTTCTTCCCTTTGTTTCAGTAACGCTTCTGTTGGATTCTACTGAAAGAGGAAATGTGCAGGAAATTACTGGAGCTAGCAATAACTCCAACACATAGTCACCAATTCTGACAGTGTTGCCAAAATTATAGACTTAGCTCCCAGTATTAAACCACAAATTTCCAGTGGACCTGTATCACAGTATAAATTCATTCTCATAGTTTCTGCCTTTTTCCCATTAAAAACAGAAATAGAAGAAAGCAACAGGGAATGGGTTGAATCATGAAGTCAGTAAGATATGCAGGACCGTGTCTCTCTTAGCTCCACTTTCTCTAACGGAGAAGTGTGAGGAGTTCTGGAGGCATTGCCTTCTAAAAAGAGGTAGGCCTGGATGACTGCTCTTAGACAGGAGGTGTCCTGGATGTTGTTGGCTTCTGCCTTCCTACTCAAAGCAGTGGGAAAGGATAAAGACCTGACCTTCTTTCTCTACTGTCCTGTGCCAGCCATTCTTTTTCTGGTGCAACAAACCCCTCTGTGCCCAGCATCTTCTTTCCTAGGAGCAGTGAATTTGGAGACTTTATCACCTGACATTGTTCTAGCATAGGTACTGCCTGTATGATCCTAGAGATCGCCAAAGCTTTGAGCATTTGGAAAAAGTCAAATGTTCCCCTCCTTGCAGCTGTTACAAATTGTATAGGAGGGGCTTTTCAGAGGCAGCTGGGTCTGGGTGTGTGAACATAGTTTAAGGGTATGATACTGGAATTAAGGGTGTGTGATACTGAATTAGTCCAATGATTGGTTTATCACAGTTCTGGATGGAGGTAATGGGAAGCCCTCCCCACCAAGTGTGTGTGGTACCACCCAGAAGGCTTGTAGCCTGGGTTAGATAAAAGGGAAAGGAAGGTTTGCTGCTTGCTGCCTCCTGCCTGCTCTGCCATGGACTGTTTCTCCTCTGTCATGAAACCTGCCATGCCACTCTGCCTTGGAGCCAGCTGACTGGACTGAAACCTCTACAAACTGTAAGCTGAAATAAACTTTCCCTGCTTTAACTGTGAGTGTTGGGTATTTTGTCTCAGCAACAACAACAGAAACTAAGACAGCGAGTCATTACTTCTCACTGTCTCTTCACCAGAGACTCTTCTGACAAATGGACAGAATGATTATTGTTTCAATGTAATGAAGCAAACTCTGCTTTTGCCACTAACATTTCCTAAAGCTGATGTCAAAATTACATGTCTGTGACTATGTTTTTTTAACTCTCAGACACTTTGGGACAAGCATAACAGTTATAGCTTTTGTTATAAAAGAAGAATAAGCAAAGAAAACAAAACAAACTTAAACACTCTATTGTAAAGCTTAATAATGACATTTTAAAACTGATTGTTTTAAAACAAGTTTTTCTGAGATGGCAACATAGTCAAGAACCATTAGATTGTAAAGATTAGAAGTATTTCTCAGTTATTTTTCACTGACTGTTAGATATTAATGCATTATATACAAAGCCCTAAAGAAACAAGAAGAAAAAATACCTTAGTAGGTACTGATGTACACTAGGTTGTCAGCATGAACAAGTGAAAATTAAAATGCTGAAAATATTTGTTTATTTGGTTTCAGCCATTTGGTAATAAAACAGAATACATTAATGTTTCAGTAGACAGTGAGTTCATTTTATGAGAGTAACAAATGCATTGCAGTAGTATCAAAAGGAAGAGAGGGAGAGGAGAGGGAGAGATACTACTGGATTTCAGGAAGCCTAGAAGTTTATGCCCTGACACAGCCTTTGGATAAACTCGAAAGAGAAAGTACTGTACCACCAAGAGGACAAGTTGGGTAGAAACTGTTACAAGAACCAAATCACAGGCACATAACCAAAATAAGAGCTATTAGTCACCTTTCACATCCTGCAGTCTTTATCATTAGTACTTTCGTATCCTGACTTCTATATAGCTGGGTTCTGGTTTAATGTTTTTAAATACCCTCTGTATCACACCTAATATTATTATTATGTTTTCATGTTGGACACAGGTGAGAAGAAAGTGCATCAAGACAGATACAGAATAATTGAATATTAAATTCAGCTTTTCCACTAATTTACTTTGGAAGCATTGGGAGGAAAGCATTTCTTTTTTTTTATTTTAAAGAGAATAAAACAAAACAGAACAAAGCAAATCATAACAGAACAATGCAAGCAACACAGGACTTCAAAATAAGACAACAGGAAATCAACAGTGACTACCATAATGTCTCTTGTTTTCTTTGAAATAGTTGTCCAAACCTTCACACACAGTAATATCAAATATAACAAGATAGCATGAAATCAATTAAAAGAATGAAAGCATTATGGGACTTCAAAACCAGATAACAGGAAATAAACAATGATTACTATAATGTCTCGTTTTCTTCAAAATCATTGTCCATACTATCACACATGATAAAATCAAGTAAAACACAGCAGAATGAAACCAATCAAAACAAAAGAATGAAAGCATTATAAGACTTCAAAACAAGATAATAGGAAACCAACCATGATTACCATAACACATCCCATTATGTTCAAAATAACTGCCTATACCACCAGACACAGTAACATCTAACAAAACAAGACAGAACAAAATCAAACCTAACAAAATTGTGAAAACAGTACAAGAGTTCAAGACAAGACAATAAGAAATTAACAGTGGTTACCACCTTTCCCTCCTAGATGTTTCTTCCCCTATCACTTTTATAATATCTATTGTACTTTTTGGATCCCACTAACTCCTTCTGTTTTTTATGCTAGGGTTCACCCATATGAGTTCAAACTATTTTGCCTATGAACATGCTCTCCATTTGCATCCATTTACCTACAAGAGCCTTGAGATTATCCTACTTTATAGCTGGGTAGCTTTCCATTGTATGAAAATACCATACCTTTCTTATCCATTTTGCTATTGATGGGCAAGTTAACCTTGCTTTTTTTCTGGTCTCCTGTCACATGAAACAATTGTTTTCTCTCTTTTGATTTTCAGTCTATGAATTTCCTTTCGAGTTAAATGTGTTTCTTGTATACAGTATATTGATGGATCATGTTTCTTGATCCACTCTCCCTGTGTTTCTTGTCATTGCTGAACTGAGGTCATCTACATTAATTGTTACAAACAGCATCCACTGGTTTGTCTCTGCCATGCTATCCTCCTGCTGTTGGCCCTCCACTTTTCCCCTTCATTCAATTGCCTGTCTTGTTTGATGATCCTCCTCTGCTGCTGTTCCTAGAACCATGATCATTTTTATCTCTCCTTAGAATATCCTTCAGCACTCTCTGTAGGTTTGGTTTTGTGGTCATGAATTCCTTCAGTTGTTCTTTATCATGGAAGTATCTTATTTTTCCATCAGTTTTGAAATACTGTTTTGCCAGGTATGTCAATCTGGGTTGGAAGTTGTTTTCTTTCAGGATTTGAAACACTTTATTCCAAACCCTTCTTGACTTGATGGTTTGTGTTGACAAGTCTGCTGTGATTCTGATTGGTTTTATAGGTGATGTGTTTCTTTTCTCTGACAGCCTTTAATATTCTGTTCTTGTGCTGAATTTCTGGGATCTTGATTATCATGTGTCTGGGTATAGATTTACTTTGGTTATGGCTAGTTGGAGTTCTTTTTTTTTTTTTTTTTTTTTTTTTGCGGCACCGGGATTGAACTCACAGCCTCGCACCTGCCAGACAGGCACTTAAGCTGCTGAGCCAAACTCCCAGCCCTGGTTTTTTGAAGCAGGGTCGCACTATGTAGCTCAGGCCAGCCTTGCGCTCCCATTGTAGCCCAGGCCAGCCTCGAACTCACAATGCTCCGCCTACCTCAGCCTCCCAAGTGCTGGGATTAAAGACGTGCACCACCACGCCCGGCTTAGTTGGAGTTCTTTATGCCTCATTTATGTGTATACCAGATCCTTTTCCAATGTTTGGGAAGTTTTCTGCTATTACTTCTGTAAATAGCCTTTTTATTTCATTTGTGTTGACCCCACTTCTTCACTGATACATGTCACTTTTAAATTATGTTCCTTTGAGTTGTCTTGAAGCTGTTGAACCATTATTTACTGACTCTTTGTTATTTTTAAGAGATATCTCCTTTCATGATCTCTAACTGCAATCCTGTTTTCAAGGTCTGAAAGTCTATCTTCAGTCTCTTTCAAGCACTTTTGCCAGCTGTCAATTGACTTTTTAATTTCTTGGATATCTCTTTGAATCTGTTTCATGCATTGTAATTCCTTTCCATATTGTTCATTCAAGGTTTCCATCATTTTCCCATGCTCCTCTTTTTTTTTATCTATGTCTTCTTTAGATATGCTGAGTAATTCTGTCATTATGTTTTTCATTTCTTCTTTTATCTGAGACGTTACTTCTGATCCGATTACTTTTACAGTCTCCTGAAGTTGCTTCTTTACTTCAGTTGCTCTCCTCTCAGAGGTTTCATGTGTGTGACTTCTGTTTTCTTCCATGACTGTATCTCCCAGACTTGTTCTGTGTGGGCTGGAGGTCTGAGATTGACTTTTGCTCCTTCATTCTGACAATCTCCTGGGTTCCTCCCAACAAGCCTGTTGTGGGGTCCCAGGCACGTTCCACATTGGCAGCCCCATCCACAGTGTAGGGGAATGGCACGGGCACCTGTATTGCTCTGACCCCGTGTTTACACGGAGGTAACAGGGCATGGGCAGACTTCTCCAGATATGTTTAGCTACACTGGGGCTTCCCTGATGGCCAGGGGTGTGTGGTGGTGGGGCTGCTTCTTTTCTCAGCCTGCGTGTCTACACTGGGACTCCCACAATGGTGGCAGACACACAGGTGCATTTGTCTGATTCTCCCGGTGTGTGATGGCTGCCTGAAGGAAGCAAGGGCCTCCAATGGTGGCCTGCAGGTGGGGTGCTCAGGGCTTACCTGGATGCATGTCCCTGTTCCCATTGGCTGCCCACAGAAAGCAGCCTTCTGGTGACAGGGGCCAGCAGGTGGAGGCAGATCTTGGGAGGAAAGTATTTCTATGTTCACTTCCTCATAGTAAAATATAATGGATGATGCTTGGCCTTAAATGTTTTGAGATACATGGAAGAGATGATATGAAACTCTTTTGAGGTCTTTGAGAAATAATTTATTTCAAAAATTAAGATAGGAGTAATATTAAAATAAACAAGCATAAAACCAAATATGAGAAGTGTCCAGAATATTGTCCTCATTTTAAGAACTAAGAAAGATTTAGGCTTAGAGATGTTCAGTGATGGCAGACCAGATGACAGACCAGACTTTTAAATGCTTCACTACCTGTCCCTGCAGCCACATTGGCCACTGCCTCTGGTGGCCATCCTTCAGAGGTACTTATTTTGCTACCTAAAATGGTGTATTTCAGTCGAACAGTGCTACTTAGGAAATGAATCACTTTGCAACTGTGTCATCTTCATCCACTCACCATCACCCCTGAACACACACACCAGGGCCTCCTCACAGCCCCTCGGATAAGGGATTGGTAGAAGCAAGGCCTCCGCTGCCATGAGCCTAAATTCTAGTTCAGTCAGACAACGAATAAAGAACCGAGTGAATCGAAATGGTATATTACAATCTGTGCTCTGGAAGAAAGACTGGGAGGAACTAATTTAGATTAGATGATTGGGATACGCCTTTCTCATGATGTGATATTTTCTGAATAAATTGTGGGGAAAAAAAATGAGCAGCCACAAGAAAACAGAGCAGCTGGGCTAGGAAGTCTGATCCCCAAAGCTAAGGGCAGGTTGGAAAAGTCACTGTGAGATGAGTGATGATATACAGTGCTGCGCCCTTGGATAATGGGAGATGACGGACTTGGAGTGGTCAGCAGGAGATGGATTGTGGCAAGGAATTCAATCTCATTCAAAGAAATTGGGAAGGGCTTCCTGATGCTGTTTTGGAGACAGGCCCTTTAACCTAGGGGCTCCAGTTCTGCTCTACTCCTCCCATCCAGCTCTCTGTGCAGAGACAAATGGGTAGTTTAAAATCTCCCATGAAGGAAAGATCTGTATCTCTTTGTCTAGGTGGTGATCACACAACTGTACAAATATGTAAATATGAATTAAGTCATATAGTGATATGCTATACTTTCAACAAGAAAGAGATGGGCTTACAGTAAAAATAGATTTACATAAAGAAGCAGTTTATTATGGATGAGAGTCATCAGTGACAAAGATCAGGATTAGCAACACAAACATTTTAAATAATAGAGCAGTAAGTTGAGATAAAATGCAAAATAATGGTGTTTTTAACAGACAAATGAAAAGGAAAATACAATAAATCATATCTGAAGAGATGTTTTTCAAATGCACAAAATGAATGTAGACTTGAATTTATCTCAGGATGTGCTTTACAGACAGAGCTGATAAGGAACTGACAGAGAGCTGACTGTGAGGCCAATGAAACAAAAGGCAGCTCAGAGCTGACTGCCAGGTTCTGAGGCACAGAGTAACATGGGCAAGGAAATGAGTGAACATCTTCCAGTGGACCCGGATGCTGATTAGAACTTCCTGTGTGTAAGTCAGCACCAGACAGATGAACCTAGAGCTCCAGGTGTGGGCAGGTGGTCAGAATTGAAGGTGTTTAAAGACCTGAGTATAGGTGAGGTGATCTGAGGAGGAAAAACAAGGACAGGAGGGCCAGACACTGAGCCAAGAGAGTCTGAAATTTGCAGAGTAGATAGAAGAGAAGACAAGGCAGAGAGCACCACAAAGGGGCTCGTCTGTTGCATCTCTCCTTGCTTTCTTCCTTCTTTTCCTCCCTGTCTTCCCCTCCTCTTCTCTCCCCTCCTCTCCCCTTTAAATTACTGGAAATTGAACCTTGGGCCTTTGCACTGAGCTGCATCCCCAATCCTATTTATTTATTTTGGAGACAGAGTCTCACTAATTTTTGCAGGCTAGCCTTGTACTTGTGATCCTCATGACTCAGTCTCTGGAGCAGCTGGGATTAGAGTCATGTACCACTACAGGAGGTTTTGTATTTCATTTCTAGGTGAGGTCATCACTGTGGTATACTACAAGGAGATCTGTACAAGAAATCCAAATAAAATAAATTCTAGACCCAGCCTGGATGAATTTTAGAGGTGTCCTATGCTGTATTTCCACAGTTTTAAAATGGAGATAAGGATCACTCTTCAGTCTCTCTAAAGGATGTATGTGAGAGCCACGTGATTTGTGGTATAAAGCTGCCAAACCTTCCCATCCGGGCTTCTCTGTCAGCTGTTCTAAGAGACTCTATCTTAGATTCTCTTCTCTCCTTTCTCAGTTTTTTGCTATATTGGGTAAAGGGTACTATTAAGATGCTCAGTAAACCATCTTGAGGTTCTTGTGTCTCCTTTCTGTCACTCTAATTGACCACAAGAATTGTCTTAAAAACCAGACAGTGGGTATTTCTAATGAGAAAAATTTGACTTAAAGTCATGATGTCTAGTTTCCCAGCTATGCCTTGCTGCGGCACCCAGTCGCTGACCTAGACAGGCGACCCAGCTCTCTGCGCTCAGCCTCCAGCATCAATAAAGGAAATTTATATTATTCTTGTTTCTTTTACTCACCTTTGGCTGTTCAGCATTTTAACAGACTTTAGTTTTTCTTTTTATAAACAGTAAGCAGAACTCTTGCACTAGATTGAGGGTTTCCATGATGGGTAAATATTATTGCTCATTTATCTTTGGCAGAGGTAGAGGGGCAGGGGAATAATCTACCTGATTTGATCTAAGACTGTGAATTCTAAGTTTCTAAAAAGTTTTACTTGACACCAGTTATATGCTTGCAAGTGTTTCTTAACATGACACTGCATTTAATCCAGTAAATATGGACCATTTTTAAAAGCTAATTAGATTCTTACATGATATTCTTTCACCAAGTGGCCAAGTGTTGCAGAATCTATAGGCAAATCATATCTCTGAAATATGTACTTCCTGAGGAGCCAATGAAAATTTACTTTCCTCTCTCTATACTCTCTCAGGCCACATGCTGCAGGTTATGTACACATTATCCTTCATAGTGCTATAGTGTCAATCTAAAATAATCCCCTGAAGTCTCCTGTGTTTGGAAGGTAATTGGATCCAGGGGTGTGACGCTCAGTAGTTGACTACTCCATTGATCAGCTCAGAAGCTGGATGTGCTCTTAGGACAAGGGACCCAGTTGGAAGTGGTCACTTGGGATGTGACCTGGAAGGGTGTGTTCTTATCCTGGCTCCTCTTCTCATTCTGCTTCTGACTGCCATGGGATGAGCAGCTTTCCTCCACCATCCCTCCCCATTCATTTCTGTCTGGAGCCAGCCAACCATGTACCAAACCCACTGCAAACCGTGAACCAACTAAACCTTTCCTCCTTTAAACTGTGGGTGCTGGGGACTGTACCCAGCAATGGGAGTGTGACTAATATACATAATGTTGGTATAGCTCATGTATCTGTCACTCAATTGTGAAAATGAAACTTGGAACAACTTGTGACTTGTGCAGAATCTCATAGCCAGAATGTGGTAGATCTGTGTTTCAAACCCATCCCTAAGTCTGACTTCTGAACTACACCTGTAACCCATGTAGGAGCTTTGCCTTTTAGGAAGCCATAGGAGAAACATTCGAAATGCAATAGTGTCACACATAATAAGACTAAAATTATTTTCTGAAAGAGAAAGTTTTCTTCATTTTGAAAATGACAATAATTTCAGAATTTGAAAATACTAGTGAACACTTGGAGAAATAATAGCAGAATCTAGCAAAAACATTATGAAGAAAAAATGAACTGACCTACTACAAGATGTATATATTAGAAAATGCTTTAAAACTAGGGCATTTGGATAGAAATAGCACTGGACAAGGAAGCATATCATGCAAAGCCGATTCCAATTCTAACAGTAAATTTTTTCTTGACCTTGAACAAAGACTTTTTTTTTTTATACATTTTTCAACTCTGAGTTTCTCAGACATAAGGTAGAGTCAAAGATAGTAGTTCCTTTTTGCCAAGGGCATATTTGTTATGGAAAATAAGCTCAATGTGGCAATATTTTGAGTTACTCAAAAACAGTATTCAATAAAAATAAGGCAGTAAAATAATAAAAACTATAATCAGAAATGTTCTGTGCCTTTGCATAAGACAGTTCTCAATAAAATAACTTTTGGGATCATAGCCACATTTTTTAAAGCAAAACTATCTAATTCTAATAATGCATTGAATCCCCTGTCCATTTTGTGGCATATACTCTGCCTCATTGTCAATCTTCCTTTAGACAGATAAAATAGAATTAACGTATTAAAGCATTGCTTTCATTTATTTTCTGTTGAGTCTTTGCTATGCTTTAAGGTGAGTCACTAATGTAGCAGATCTACATTGTGACCTTGATTTCCTGATTTAGAGGAGTAAAAAGCATGAAATGCATTTTTTCATAAAATCTAGTAGGAATTGTGTGTATATACATGTATGAAATATATGTATATATATATGAAATGCCAAGTCCCTAGAAATTCATATGAACTTTTAAAATACCTTTATATAAAAGAATGTACCAAAAATCAATAGATTAAACAATGCAATTTTAGAAGTACATTTTTCTCCCTCTGGATCAAATATAGTTGATTGCCTTAGGGAATAACTGAGCTATCATCCTACCAAAACATGTCAAACTGATTTCACAATATTTTTATTTAAAAAAAAAGTGTAGAATTCATCCAAGAAAGTAGAAACGTTGTGCTTACTTTAGTTTACATCAAAAAGCATGATGACAAGAATACAGTTTGATAAAATTAGTCATAAGCAGGAAAGATGTGTGGGTAAAGCAGCAAGAATTTACAAACAGGAAACACAGTGATGTTCTGCAGAGGGCTGACCACTACCTTTAAAGTTATGAAGTAAGCCATATTTTTTAATGATCCTCAAATGCCTACTAACATTGTGATTGAAGCACACTCACTGAGTTTCATTTGGTATATTTCATGTGCTGAAATAATAAAGTAAATCTTCCCACTATCAGAATTTTGAAATCAATGTCTCTTGCCCCTTGGTCCAATCTACAAAGGAGAGTTTTGACTGAAAATAAATATATCCTGAAAACCACAATGTTTTATCCATTCAAAGGTATGTTTTATCATACTCAATTATAGTTCTTTTTCATGGGAGAGGAGTTAGCTCTGAAAAACAAATGAATTAATGTAACTAAGAAAATAAAAGTGTATCAGCTTATCTTTGAATCTACCAGAATGTTGAGTAAAAACTAGTAAGAATTTTATTTTGTTGGTACTTCTGAACTAAGCGAAAGTCTTGAGTCAGGTTGACCTGTAGATAAACTACCTCTCTGCCTGTTAACTTGCTCTGCAACCCACACAAATAAATTATACAGTTTCCCTGAATCTTATGCATATAATCAGAATAATACCTAACCTCCTAGGCTAAGCACAGAAAATACTTAAACTGTGAGTTCCTTTTTTCCACTCATCTTTACTTCCGTAATTCCTGAGGTTTTTAAATTTTAAAATTTATCTATACACTTTATAAAGAAAAGATAAAAACACTACTATAATGAGAAAGTAATTTAACAATTTGGTAGATCTAAAGTAAAGACTGTAAAAGTGGTCATTCTTAGAACAGAAATTTTGAACACTTCTACTAATATGAAATGCAAGCTTGGGCATGCACAGAGGAGATCACTATTTTAAAAGCCTGGCCACAACCTTTTGATCAGGGATGTTTATGAAAAGTCATTCATTCAAAAAAAGTTTTTAGCAGTACTTGTTCACAGTACATAGTGTTTGCCTTCCTGGTGTGGAGTGGGCACGTGTACATGACATGTCTTACTCCTCTTTTCCTGCCCTTCCCTCACCTCTTTTCCCCTCCCTCCATCCATCTCTTGACTCCCTTCCAGTCTGAGAAAGGTCCATCTTTCTACATCCTATCATGTGCCTTTTGTTTTGCTGTTTATTTATAATTTGGATTTCTTATATAAGAGAAACCACACTAATATTTAAACTTGTATTATCTGATATGTGAATACATGGTATAGGGAAGTATACTTTTTGCATCTTCCAAGAATGACTTTTCACTGTATACACGCACCTTTGTTTTGCCTTGTGGGGCATAAAAATGTTTGAAGCCTCGTAGGAGCCTAAATTAAAACACTTTGCTAGACTAACATTCCCAAGCTCTACAAAGTTTTTATCATTTGCATTGCTCCTTAATAAATATTTTTAAGTATCAAATAATTCTCAAATGAAACTGAACTTTATATTTCAGAAATGTTTTAGGGCTACGGAATAATAATACATGTTATTACTGTAAATGTTTATTGCATCCTTATTTTATGCCACATATTGCTGTGAATATATGAGATGCATATTTTTTAGTGTACAATTTTATTAAAATTTTGTATTTAGTCATTGAATGAAATGTTAGTTACAGCATGTAGTGAGTCATTAAAGCAGAGTTAAGGACTCAATGTACGGAGCCAGATTTCCTGGATTTGAATGCAAGCTCTGCTATGTATTAGTTCTGTGACCTAGAAAAAAATGATTTAGCCTCTCTTTGCTTTGGTTTCTTCAGCTGCAAATTGGAGTTTAAGATTTATCTTAATAATATCAAGCTATATGTGTGAAATATTTAGAAGCATCCCTAGTGTAGTCATTATCCAGTGTCATAGTTACCAATATCAATCTCATAAATACCAGATACTTTCATGGAGGAAATGGCATGCTGAACCAAGAAATAACTTACATTGAGATAAAAGTTGTTTGAAAAATAAACATTATAGAATAAGAGGAAGGGGGCCCTAAATTGGAAAATTTCATGGCTACAAGTTAGATACAGAGGCCCATGTGGGAGGAGACATCTGGACAAACTCGAACGCAATACAAGAGTGCACGAAATGAGCACATAGGAGGACCGTGTAGCCCTGGGGCAAAGCCGGGTTGGCCCATGACTAAGCCACGCACAGGAAGAGCAAGCTGGCTAGTGTGTCTGGCAAAGACTCAGCAAGGGGCAAGAACAGGAAGAGGCAGCAGCCTCTCGGTGGAAGGCTTTGAAGGCAACGGGAAGAGAGGCACACGCATGTGAAAAGCTCTTCAGATAAGGAGCCAGAACTGCTGCCAGTTTACTCTGACCCTAAAACCCATGGCTCCTAGTTGCTTTGCTGCCCTTCTTACTAACAACAGTTTTTACTCATTAAAATCTCATCCTTTTCTTTCTTAGAATTTATAGCACATGGGTGGCCTATATTGGACTTCCTGTCAACTGAAATATTTAGGTGGTACTTCTTATGACAACTCTTGTTGACTTGCTTCTCATGTCTCCTATGTTTCTATTTTGAAAGTTTGTACATATACTATTTCATCTTGATATCCTTATTTATTGATTATGTGTGTTCTGATAAATTTGCATTTATGTCTTCAACCAAACTCTTAATAAAATAGACTAAAAGAGAGGGCAAAGTGGTTGTCTTGACTGTATAAATGCCTGAAAATTGGCATGACTCCATTAAATTATCTTCAAGATAGCCTTGTCCAACAAGGTATAAACCCACTTTTGTCCTAAAAATTTTCATAGGCAAGAGCTACTTGTGGTGCCTCACAACTGCAATCCCAGCAATCTGGGAGGCTGAGACAGGAAGATCAAAAGTTAAAACAAACAAACAAAAAAAAAAAGAAAAAGAAAGAAAGAAAGAAAGTTCAAGCCCAGCATGGGCAACTTAACAACAGTGAAACTCTGTCTCAAAAAAATTAAAAAAAAAAAAAAAAAAAGATTTGGAGATGTAGCTTAATACAAGAGTCCTGGGTTCAATCCCCTGTACTGCAACAACAAAAACAACAACAAACTTATGCACATTCTTATTAAGGAATATTTTTGAAGGGCCTACCTCATTGCTTTGCATTTTAAGCCAGATATTTCTATAAAAAATGGGAAATAAGCTTATATTAGCATGATATTTTTATCAGCGGAAACATATTTATCAGAGGAAATATGTTTCTAAGATGTTGAAACAATTTTCCTAAATCATCTGTACTAAAGTGTTGCCATGAATGAAAATCATGCTTACTTAACTGTGTACTGCAGTTATTATCTTCTTGAAAATGAGCCAGCACTTGGCTGTCTAATGGAACCAATGGTAACCTGTATGAATTCTTGAAATATTGCTGAGTGTTTACTAATTAGAGTATTGTGTTTGAATTCAAGATATCAACTCCATTACAGAAGAAGGTATAGTCTTACCATCTATCTCTCAATCCTCTTGAAACCGTTTTGTTCTACCAACGCTGCATCAAAGATTATTTCTATTAGTAGAGAATATAGATGCAGAAAAACCCTGAAAATCCACCCAATTACTTTTTATCTTTTATTATGATATCAGTTGTCACGACCGGAGTCCAGACACTCTGTTTTCTGTGCTGCAAACCTAATTACAAAAGACTTTTTTTTCCCATTAACTTTTATCCTAATTGTTAATACATTTTGGATTTTAGCCTATTTGAAAAAAAATTCATAGAAGTTTGAATCTAACCTCTGACCTTGATTAAAGGTCTATTTGTTTGTTATATGCATCTATTTTATTTTATTTTATTTTATTTTATTTTATTTTTTTTTTTTTTGAGGCACCGGGGATCGAACTCACAGCCTCACGCCTGCCAGGGCAGGCGCTTAAGCCACTGAGCCAAACTCCCAGCCCTAGTTTTTTGAGGCAGGGTCGCACTATGTAGCTCAGGCCAGCCTTGCGCTTGCGTTGTAGCCCAAGCAGGCCTCGAACTCACAACACTCCACCTACCTCAGCCTCCCGAGTGCTGGGATTAAAGGCGTGAGCCACCACGCCCGGCTTATGCATCTATTTTAAAATGGATTTATGCTGTATTATCCTGTGCAGTTTTTTGTTTTCTTTAGTCTGATCATTTTCTTCTTCAATTACAAACCTTTGTGCTTGTAGTATAGGAATAAATTCTTTTATAAACTCTATTATATAAATAATGTATACATTTAAGTCACCAATTTCATTTTTAAAAACATAGACATGAGTCAAAAATGTTTGAAATGGTGTTTATCATATGCTGAAGACTGTATCATCACGGTAAGCTTGAGAGAAGGGCACAGATTCCCCAGATGTCCCCAGCATCAACATCTGGCACCAAAGTGGCACATTGTTACAAGAAATGAACCCAAAATGCACATCGTAGTCACCCAAAGACCATAATTTACATTAGAATTCACCCTACATGTCACATATTTTATGAGTTTGGACAACTCTATAATGACATTTATTCACAGTTGCAGTATGACACAGAATAGTTTCCCTGCCTAAAATCTGTGATTCACCTCTTTACTTCCCCTCAGCCCCAGCAGCCATTGGTCTTTTTATCACATCTGGAGTTTTGCCTTTTCCAGGCTACTGCACAGCAGGGAGTGTTTATAGACTGACTTCTTTTACTTAGTTCTAAGCATTCATGCTTCTTCCATGTACTCTCATGGTCCTTTCTCATTAGTGCTGAATGATAGTCCCTTGCGGGGATGCTCCACCATTTGTGTATTTATAAGTGGTCACCTAGTGAAAGAGATCTCCAATGTGCCTCCATTTAGGCAGTTATGAATAAAGCTGCAGTAAATATCTGTGCCCAGGTTTTGAATTGCTATGGGTTTTTAACCCTATCAGGGAAATACCAACAGATAAAATTGCTGGATCATATAGTATGTTTACTTCTGTAAAAAAATAAAATAAAAATAAACACAGAAGTGTCTTCCAAAGTGCTTGTATGGTTTTTATTCTCACTGGCAGTAGCACAGAATTCCTGGTGCTCTGAATCCTCATTAGCCTTGGCTGTTGGCACTGCTGTAGATTTCGGCTACTCTAGCAGCTGTGTTGTTTTAATTTTGTATTTCCCCAATGACACATGATGCGTAGTAGCTGATGGCATAATAAGCAAATATCATTTGCATTTTTGCCATCTCTGTGTCTTTCTTGTTTAGGTGTCAAAATTTTTGGCCTATTTTTTAATTGGATTGTCTTCTTATTTAAGTTTTAAGAGTTCTTTATATATTTCAGTAATAATCTTTTAACCATTTTGCAAATTTTTTTCTTCTTGGCTTTTCATTCTTTTGACAATGTCTTTAACCAAACAAAAGTGTTTCATTTTAAAGAAGTTCAATTTATCAAATCTTTGTTTGTAGAACATGCCTCTGGTGTCATACCTAAAAAATTCACCAGCAAACATAAGAACATGTAAGTTTTCTTCCATGCCATTTTCTCAGGATTTACCATTTTCATTTTTTTTTTTCTTTTTTTGTGCGGGAGGTCGAATCCAGAGCCTTATACGTGCTAGGCAGGCACCCTGCCACCAACCTATACCTAAAGCATCATAACTTTTGTGAAGTATTTAAAGTTTGTTTTACATTTGTTTTGCATATATATGTTCTTGCACCATTTGTTGAAAAGACTGTCTTTTCTCTGTATAGTCTTTGCTCCTTTGTCAAAGATCAGTTAACTATATTTATGTGAGTCTAAACCTGGGCTCTTTCTTCCATTGCATTGATCCATCTATTTTTTTTCAATACCACACTTTCATGATTACTATTGCCTTACAATGCATCTTTGAAGTCAGGTAGTGTCAGTTTCCAGCTGTGTTCTTCTCTTGCACTGCTGTGTTAGATGTTGTTTTTACAGAAGATGGCAATGCAAGTAATGTAAATTTCCAACCATAAGGAAATAAATAAAACTTAGAAATACACTGAATCATTAAAAACAAATTGCTAGACTTAAATAAGTATGAATAAGTTTTTAAATATGTATGATTAAAAGCATTACTTACACTTCCAATCTGTTTGATAACCTGTCAGATATTTGTAAAAAAACACTATTTCTTCCATTGCTTATGTTTTACTAGGTACATCACAGGCCCGCCTGTGTCTGTCTCAGAATAGTATGTGTCTTGTTGACTTGCACAACTGGTTTCTTCTCTTAAATCTGTTTTGTTTTTGTTTTCTTTTTCTGTTGAACATATTATATGAATTCATTTTCCCATTTCCATCTTGAGTTGTGACTAATCTCAGCAAAGTAAACATCAGCCATAAAGACAAAATAAACAAGTTCATCTTTTCTGAATATGTCATATAGGCTGTACCAAAAGTAAAGCTCGCTCCACAATCATTGTGTTAAAATTATTTATCACGTATCTCTATTTCTTAGAAATTATATTTGACTTTTAAGAAAAACCCCACAATTTATTATGAATTGAATAAAATATAATAATATGTTTTAAATTTTTCATTGCAAAAAGCAAAGCCATATTCAGGAAGAACAGTGGCCCTGAAATTCTCTGTAGGCTGCTTTTACTTTATCTTTTAGTGTTTTGGTGCAGAGATTAGCTTAAACATTTGAAGGAAAATGTGTGCTCAAATAAAGCTTTTGATTTTACTGGAGTCTATAAATTTATTTTATTTATCATGTTTAGTTTAATTAAATTTATTATTTTTCATGTGTCTTATACTATTAACAAGTATAGATAAAAGATGCTACATACGCTACAAATTCAGGAAGTAAGAAAGCAATGAAAAAAAAGATGTGAAATTCATGGTAATTGATGGAAATTTTCTGAGGCCTGCCACTGCCAAGGAAATACATCACACTTACATAACAGTTTACAGTGCCTAAGTATATACATAGAAAGGTACCATGAACCACTGTTCTTTCAGAATTTAATATTAAAAAAAGAGAGAGAACTGTTGTAAAGCCAGGCAGTCAGTCTTGGAAAAAGGTATCCTAAAAATCTATAATTTTGAAACTGTTCCATAAAAATAAACTTCTCTGGATTTATCTTAAATGACTTACATTCTTTACATGGGTTCGGATTGGGGAACAGTGGTGAAATGTGTCTAGTGGACAACCTTGAATTTGTTTCTATTATTTCATTTTCCCTTCCCATTTTGAAAAGAGTCATAGCCTGAAAGGCTTACTGAGTAAACGGAATGGTCCTCTTTAGATGAAATACAACTTGGGCAGAAATAAACTTAAGGTTGCATTGAGTGAACTTTCCTGAAGTCAACCTAGATAACTGTCAAAACTAGTAAGACATTTGGCAAGATACATTGACAGTAGCACTGACTTGATTGTCTTAAATGTGTCAACAGCACACAAAAGCTCAAAATCTGGTATTTAATAAGCGGATGGTACCCCCAGGCTAAAGAATAATGAGTGATTTCTTTTTGAGCATCTTCTCTTTATTTAACCTGCCATTCGATGCCATGTGTATCAGAAGAAACACTACAACTGTCCAGTGTAAAAATACAGTTCTTAGAAATCAGCATTTCTTTGCGTAACAGACATGCAGCAGTTTTTGCAGAAAGTAGATCAAGAAGGAATGGGGGTTAGGGTAGATGTGGAAAAGTGCTTCTGAAACTGAAACAAAGTATTAGGAAAATACAACCCAAAATTGTGAACATGCACCTACTGCTTCCTAAATTTACAACTAAATCAATTTGTAACTGATGACCTGGATTTTAGCATTGCATAGAAATATCGATCAAATAGGTACTTGACTTTTTTTATTAAAATGAGAATACATAATTAAATGAATATTATAAGTAGAAATAATATATTTCTTTTGCAATAAAGGCACATAAAAAATAAGGGGAAATATTGATTAATATAAAATACATTGTATCCTTTCTGAAATTCACAACTGTGAAGTTCACAATTGTGCACCAAGGGTACCTACTGCAGATCTTTCCATGGTGCATCCAGGTTTAAGATCTGAGACTTAAGACATAGTATTCAATTAGGTACTTTACAGCAGGTTATCTTTATACTATTATATTCAATTGGTTTTGAATTCATAAGAATAAAGAGGTGAAACTGAAAGAATAGTAGAACTTTATACAAATATTTCCTTGTTGAAACATGTTATTTCTTAAAAGATTCCATGAGAAATAATACAGTAGTAATAAAGATTATGAATATCTTTAAGAAATGAGTCATTTTAATTTCTTAAAATCTACACCAGGTAATAAATTGATTTAGAACTTAATACAGAGAGAAGCAAAACTGTGGGAATTTGAATAAGATGGCTGAATTTCATTAGTGTAAATATCCTGCCTTTGAGTATTGTCTTACAATATGGCAAAAAGTCACCATTGGTGAAAATTGGGCAAATAGTACATAGTAGGTCTGCATACTGTTTTTTTACAACTGCATTTGAATCTGTAGCTACCTATAAAAAATACAATGAAAAGTCTAAATTTAATTGACAGCAGTTTAGATCTTCAAGTAACAAAATATCTTTTCTCACTTCTGATATATAAACAAATCATATTGAAAAACAGAAGTACTAGATGCAAACCTAATTTGATGATGAATCTATCTCTAACAACATAAATATGGAAATGATAAATAAATGAATTATTCTATGAATACTATAATTTGTATGCAGAAAAGTAGAAGAAAGTTTTTAAGGAAATAGCTATTACTGCTATAATTTCTCCCTCCCATCTTCATTGGTGTCACTACCCAAGCTTCAGCCTAGCTTTCTTCACATGAAAGTCTAAAAATCTTCAGAGTTGATTTACCTGTGAGCAGTCATGTGCAACATCATATATAACATCACTTCTCACAGCCCTGCTCACACCGTGGCCCTTTCAGGACTGACTGTAATTTTGATGCACTATGTTAGACCAAGAAAACCTTGGCTGCTTTGCCAGTGAACACCTACCCCTTGTTCATTGCTGAGTACAAACTGGTGGGTTGTACCACACAATCCTTCGGGAAACCAGACCTTCTTTCAGGTGATTTCTCCCCTGTCTAGAGCATCAGTGATCTCTCCCATACTCCCAGGAATAGTCATCAGTGGTGGTGGGGAGCGGGTTGTGGAACTGCAGGGAGAAAGAGAAACAAAAAGAAGACTCCGGAGGTCCAGCAGGGTTGGGAAGCAAGTCTAGAGATGCTACTCATCCCTCCCAACTGTACTAAATTGGCCAGAACTCAGTACCATGGATTTATCCAGGAATATTAGAAAACATACTCTAACTCTGTACCTGAAAAAAAAGGATGCAACACTCTGTGGGGAAAAGCAGGCAAGTAACAGCCCCAGTCCTATCTGTACTGCTTATTGGTTAAGCATGATTTTTTTTTCTGGTATTGGAAATTGAACCCAGGGGCACTCAACTTCTGAGCTACACCATCCCAGTTTTTAATTTGAGATAGGGTCTCGCTACATTGCCCAGGATGGCCTCAAAGTCACAGTCCTCCTGCTTCAGCCTCTGGAGTAGCTGACCTGATAGATGTTTGTCACCATGCCCAGTTAAACGTGTTCTTAAATTGCCTTCACTGAGTTATATATACCTTCAAGTTAAACAGTTTCTCCAGGAATTCACATGGAAGGTTTTAATTAATAATACACATTGCTAAAATGATACTTCCTTATGACATATGAGTAGGCCCTACCAAGCAATTGTAGGTTTGATGTGGGCATGGGAACCTCTGGGACTTTCTAATAACTTTTATTTTGCTAACTGGTGTATGGTGGTCAATTTTCTGCTTATTTCATCAACTTTTTTACATGAGCCATAACAAAGTAAGAAAAGCAGATTTATCTCTGGAGGTATCTCTTGCTGAGTTCAAAAATGTACTATATGTGTCTTAAATTCTCCAGTGAGTAGGCAGACAACTCATATCATATTTTCAAATAAAATAGACTCACATACTGGATGTGTATCTTAAAGGAAATGCTAGGTATAGCACCCACTGCCCAGGGCCCTCAGACTTGCCAGTTTCCCCTGGGACTGCCCGATGCCCTGCAGGATGGGTGTGGCTGATGGTGGGTGTGATATTGATGGCTCCTACAGAATCATGGTATATTCGATTTGTTCCTTATTGTTCTAGAGTGGGAATGCCAAAAGAATAAGCTTAGGTCTTGACGGAATGGATTTAAAAACACAGTAGTCCTGGTCTATAGTCAGGACACAGAATCCTCAGAGCATTTGTCTTATTTGGGACTTTCACAGCACAGTCTGCTTTTCCCCAGGCTTCGTCTCTGATGTTTGAGTAGATGACATAGACAGAGGCTCGTGGGCCTGGGCTGTACATCTGTGTACATTTGAAAGATGAAAATATATTAATATGGACTCAATACAGAGGCTGCGATCTTTAGTGAGTTACTAGTAGTGTATTTGCTAAATAAATATGCATGTTTGTTGAGTAAGTGGTGACTCTTATCTATCTCATTGACTTATTTTATCTTAACTCCCTTGAAGACAGAGGGGTTAACTAATGTTCATCTAACCACTTTGTCCTACTTTAAGGGAATATCCTTCTGGCTGGACCCTCCTGACCAGAACAGTTTCCCCTGTAAGTTGTGATACATTTGAAATAAAATATATTCATTGCCTAATGCTAGATTTTTAAAAATGTAATGAAACATTTTGGTAAAAGTTTTACTCAAAATTTAATATTACAAACAAAGACTATATGCAGATATTTGTAACAGTTTTATAAAACAGGAAACAATCCAAATACCCATCAGAGATTCAAAGAGCAAACTATGGTACTTTGCAGAAGAACAGAATTCTACTCAGCGCTGAAGGGAACAGCTTGTTTATTATGCAATATGCAACATTGTGAATGACCCTCAAAATCAAGTTCACGAAGCTTAGATTCTATAATTCTATTTCTATAGAATGTTCTAGAAAAAGGAAAACCATAGCAACAACTCAATAGTTCTCAGGGATTAGGGGGAGGCAATGACTGAAAGATGGTGAGGCAATTTCTGAAGATATTCTACATCTTGATTGTGGTCATGTATGATGGTATACACTTTTCAAAATTTATCACATTATATGATTTTATAAGGTGGTTTTTATGTTCTACAAATTATATATTAATAAACCTAACTATCAAAAAAATTCAATATACACTTTATACTTTTATCTCCACATTAGCATTTAGATAATAAAAAAAGCATTTTAAAATTATCTACAAAAGCATCCTCCCTTTCCAGGTGTTGTGGGGTACGAGTTTCAGGGCATCTCTGAGGTTATCCAGAATCACTCTGTGTGCCCCATCTCCATTCCCTAAGACAAAGTAAACCAGAATATGGAGGCTCAGGGCCAGAAGTCAGGTGCTAAGGGACCCCTTAGGCCATGCCAAGCAGGATTGCAAAATTTCTGACTTCCAAAGGGTTGAGAAAGATACCTTCTGACCTCAGATGAGAGTTACACTCAAAGTTGACAAATATCAATATGTTTTCTAAAAAGTAGCCTTAGATTTATAACCATGAATGCATATATCTTAAAATGCTCATACCAGAGAAAAAGTAAAATAATTACCAATGCCAAACAAAAGCCTGAAATAAGACAGTAAATATGAAAATGTAAGAGACACACATGTTGTGTTGGGAAATAAAAGCCACAGACCGAACAGATACTCCTTCACGCATTTGGGACCCACTGCTTCAGATCACCTTGGGAATTTTGCCTGCGGCTAACATTCACCTCCTCAGACCTGATGAGTGGCACAGCGACCTCTGGAATTTAACTGTTTTATAGACTGTGACTTGCCTCTGGAAATTAGTTTTTACTGTTTCATTATGGCAGTGACAACAGACTAGCATTCAAGGAAGTCAGCTCGTTTACTTATTAAATCTCCTATTTATTCAAGGTGCATGGTGAATTAAAAAAAAAAAAAATACATGAGCCCAAGAGCCAGAGAGAAATATATTTCATCTCAGCTCTGTCCCAGTTGTGTGCTTTGGGATGGCTTACCCTCCTCCAGCTCCAGTTCCTTGGCTTGCAAGTAGGAATTACAATAACTCTGTAGGCATGGTCTTCATGACAATTAGCTGAGTCAACAGATACCTAAGGTGGTGCTCATTATGATATTTTCTTATTGAGTAAACATATAGCAAGAGTCTCACATGTCTCTCTGCATTCTCTCAGAAGAGGAGAGCACATATTTACAATAAGACCTGTTCCCCCTGTGGAGCTCCATGATTCCCAAGGGGGATGGTAGTGTCCTCCTAGGAATTTTCTTTAACTGAATTGGAATGTTATTGTTGTTACCACAATGGTGGTATTGATGTTTTATGTCCAGGGATTCTAAACTTTTAAAATGTCTTAGCCTGAGGGAAAAAATTGTCTTACCTGAAATGCCAATAGCATCCTAATTAAGAAACAGTGTAGTAAAGGAGACTGACAAAGAAATCAACTATTAAGTATAAAGAAAGCAAAATAAAGGTTAGAATAGATAGATGCAGTCACAACATTATCAGTATCATCACCATCACCATAACAAGGTGATAATCTTTTCAGGCTCATTTGTCTCATTTCATTTCTTCCTTTGCAACAAATCATCAAGAGGGCATTATGTATTACTGCTTTGCAAACTTAAATGTGCATCAAATGCAGTGGAATTCTTCTTCAAGTAAAGAGTCTGAGCAAATCATTTGAAAGAACTCAGCAGCAGACCACACTGAATAGTATGTTCTATACTCCCCACCCCACCCCTAGATACCTGTTACCATTTCTGTGCTTCCTGCTTACCTGTTACTTCCACTCCGCCCAGGGTTCACTTCTAACCTGTGTACCTGTGACTCCTTTAGGGAGCCACTGAGACTGCCAGAACTGTGTAACCAAAATCCATATGAAGTTGGAAGTGCCCAGTAAAGTTGACGTGAGTTAATGACTGATGGGGAGGAGAGCATGATAGCCCAATTGCTTTGGGAAGTCAAGATGAACACTAAGGTGTCACTTCTTATGTGGAATCCCCCTTCAGGAATGAGATGAGGCCACTCTCTTCCAGACATTGCCTAAAATCACAATCCTTACTTTCCTTTTCACTTTTCTACCCCATATTTATTACTCACTTCACAGTTTCTCCTGGGAGTGTTTTTGTCATAAATCACGTGTACTCAAACATTATCTCCATTTTCTGCTTCTAGAGAAACCATATCGAAGATATCCTCACTTCCCCTCTTGTTCTCAACTCACACATCCTTTCCACCCACGCTTCAAGTGACTTTCCAAACCTACCCATTTATCACCAAACAGCACTACCTCGGGTCATAGCTACCACCATTCCATCTGGACTCAGGCAATTGCCTTTTAACTATTCCAATCCATTTTCCACCTCTTTTGGGGGATCTTTGTAAACTGTAAACCAATTATCTTACTCTCCTGCATAAAAATGTTACAATGATTGTCTTCTATTTTTAGAATAAACTTCAAATACCTGACTAAATCTGTAATTTTCTACATTATTAGATCTCTGCCTCCTCCTTCAATGACGTCCTCTATTGCCTCCTCACCTTGCCAGTTTTAAGCATCTGCTTTTCTTTCATACGTATCTCACACTGAAGACCTTGCTCTTGCTTTCCACTTACTGAACTGTTCAGATTCTCTTGCATTCATTTTAGACCAAATGTCTCTTCTTCAAAGAAACCCACTCCAACTACCAATCCCGAGTAGAATTTCATACCCTCCAGCACTTTCCATCACATATCTCTGCATTTATTTTATTTACATTTGTGATTATGTGACATTTCTTTATTTATTAATTTGCTTATTTGTTATGACTTATTTGATGACATTTTCTCAATGTCACTGGAATGTAAATCCTTGAACCTAGAAACTTTGTTTGAATTGTACCATAGGTGTCTATGTACCCAGCTCATAATAAATGTTTCATTAATATTTATTAAGTAATTGAAATATGAGTGATTTCTCATTCAAGAAATAGAAGTGGGGCTCCTAATACTAAGTAACTCGTTAAGGTCATATAAGACCACACAGGAATAAATCTTATCTTGTCTCCCTGTATTTGTGAAACTTGTTTTGCCCCTGAACTCACAGAGTTTTGGCAGAGCCCCACAGCCTTTCCTGTTGGAAAACCTACTATACTTGAGTTGACTGACTTTCTTAGGTTGCTGAGATTAGGGAAGAGGAAAAATAGCAAAGCTAAGTAAAACAATTGGAAATAAAAGAGATGTAACAAAGTTGGCCAAGAAGCTGTCAAAGAAAGTGACTTCTTTAACAGATACCATCCATTTATTTTAGCAAGCACTTATTAAGTGATGTGAAAGACTACACTATGCACAACCTTAAATAGAAGAATTTAGATAAAAATATTTTTAGTCTAAACACATAAAATACATCCAAAAAAGTACAAAGAAATTATTATGAGAGTTTAAAGAAAAGATCAAAGAGACTACAGAGGAAGTCAAAGTATATTGCTTGAGTAAATGAATTATAGTACAATGAAAATTAAAGAACAAGGTGAGTATATTACATTAGATTTATAATGATAGACGCTTTATGGTTTTTGTGGTCGTTTGTTTCAGTCATCTGGGATATGTTCGTTTTGTTTGTTGTATATAGTGGAAGATCAAATCAGTTAGTGCTAGATCCCTTTAATTTCATCTTCACATATATTTAAGGAATGTGTAATGAGGGAAAGGAAATATTAAAGAAAACAATGTCCTTTCTTTCTGTCTTTTTTTTACTCACACATTCTTCCACTAGTTCTGTTCATGTTTGCATTCTTCTCATAGTTATTTACTACTCAACAAAGAGACACAAAAAGAATGATCTTGTCAAGCAGAACAGGCTTATCTGAAGACTTTTAAGTTGAGCCTGGAAAAAGAATGAGGAATTAAGCAGTACTACTATTTAGTGTATCTCTAATATGCCAAATTGCACATGGAAATCAAATGGGAAAGAAACAGAAATCAAATCAGATGGGGAGGAGGGGTGTGGCCCTAACAAGGAAAGGGACGGGAAGCATTTTTTTTCCCAGCTAACCTTGATTTCTCGTCTCTAACAATAGGCACAATAACCTGTTCTCTTGCCAATTTCCCATAAAGTTTGTGAAAGAGATACATATACTTTATGTAATGTATCTAGTTATGCACATTATTGTATAAATTATGTATAAACATATTATGCCTAAGTTTTCTTTAGAGGCAATTGTTGGTTTCTTAACTGAAAGCTAGCTTCCATTTTTATAGTCCCATTTTATGTTAAACTGAACCAGGGCATATACTTTAGAAATAGTATAGAAAGTGTGTAATTGAAAAATCCATGAGGGTTCAGGTTAGTCATTTAGACTAGCAACGCTTAAGAATATCACATCATCTGTAATAAAATTTTCTTATAAACTTATTAGGGAAGAAAAGTTTAAGTTGAAAAACCCTTGTTTTTATAACTAGTGTTAATGGAAAATGTAATAAATGGTAAGGCATAGCTTAATATGGAAAGACATATGATGAAAAGTAAAAGACAATTTTAACAAGAGACTTTAAATGATTAAGTCAGACTGAGGTATAATGGAAAACTGTAATGTATGCTTACATATTTTGTTTTAAATTATTACAGAGGAAGGCACAATACCATAAACCCCACTCAAAATATTCCCGTTCATTTTGAACACAACTTATCCTATCATCCTTGCCATTTTCTGTAGCAGTTCTGAAAGTCTCTTTTGTGAGTGTCTTTAGTTATGCTAGCATGGCTGCCTCAATGTCCTGAATGGATTCACAATCTTCACCTGTCATGGTCATCTTGATTTGGGGGAAGAGCCAGGAGTCACAGGGTGCCAGGTCTGGTGAATAAGGTGAATGAGGAGATACCATAATTTTTTATAAGTCCCCTTTCTTTTGGATGGTGCTCAGCAGTGGCATTCACTGTATTTTTAATTACATCTTGTGAAGACACAAGAGAGGGTGCTTCAGTCATTTTTCTATCAGTGGGACACAATATCCACAATATAAAGAAGGAGAGGTTTATTTTGGCTCACAGTTTTGGGCTGTGATTGACTGGCTCTGGCACAAACAGGAAGCTGTAGGACACTGTGGAGGAAAAGGAAGCCAGGAAGCCAGTGAGAAGGGAGGAACAGGAAGGAAGACACCCCCAAGGCTGCGCCCCGCTTCCTAACGGCATGTCAGCTATGAACTCACCAGTGGACTAACTCACCAATGAGCCTGGCACTCCTGTAATCCAGGCAACTTTTGAACACATGGGATGCATTTTAGATAGAAACCAGCATAGAGAATTTCCCCAGCTGCTTCAGAAAGGGGCAAGAGTAGTAGGGTAACTGGGTTCAAAGACAAGGTGAGGATGTTGAGTGAGGTTAAGAGCAGTATGCTTTTTACTATAACAAAAGTTTTGATTTCATTGTTCATCATATATTTTCATTACACTTCATATATTAAGAAAAGGAGATTGATAAATTTGTGTGATAATAAGGAGACATGAACAAACTTTCAGAAACATAGATTAGTAGATTTCAACCCCTGTGTGACTCACAAATCCCTATTTAAAAAACAAAAAAAGCAAAACAAAAACAGGGCAGTGGATGGTTCTGACTGAGTGGTAGAACATATCTCATGACATTTGTATATACAGAAAGATGTCTTAAAGCTAATTATAAATGAATAAAGCCTCAGAAGTAAATGAGAAACTGGTGGCCGGGGTTTGGCCTTCCTCTCTGAGTCTTCAGGAGATGTTGCTTGAAAGATCATCTAACCCAGCTGTCAAACACGATGTCTTCATTTATTAGAACTTGTTTACATGTCATATATTTAAAAGTGGTATAAAGACATTGGGAAGGCATGCAAATGCCAAAACAATTGAATTCACACTCTCTAGGCATTGTAACCACTTGGAAGGCAACGTGGCAAGCACCTCACATAGTCTGGCATGATGATCTGAACTACATGAAGTTAGCTTAGGTGTCTGAAACATTTACACTAGCACTTTCTCCGATGTACTTTGAGTTCCACTGTGAATATTTCAGGAAAGAATTAATTTTTCCACCATTTTCTTCTCTTTTTAGATATCTGATTTAATACAATGCTTTTTCTGTATTAGGGATTGAGTCCAGGGTCTTTACACTGAGCCATATCCCAAACCCCTTTTTTATTTTATATTTTGAGATAGATCTCACTAAATCTCTAAATTGCCTACACTGGGGTCAAACTTGTGATCCTCCTGCCTTATCCTCCCATAATGCTGTACAATTTTAGAGATCACATTATATTACCATTTTGTCTTCTCCACTGTTTACATGTTGCAACTTTCCTATCTGAATACAGAGTAATATTTTATCTAGATAAAAAAAATTGAAACAACTTTACTATAGCCTGTGTGGTAAATATGGTAAATACACTCAGTGCAATAGAGGAGACGTGCTGGAAGCGAAAGTCATTTATTCATCAGCTGGGTTTCCATGACCCAAATCTCAGACACATCACTGCCCTACAACAGCAGCTCAGCCCTGTAATACAAACCCTTTCCAGACCAGAATATGGAGAGAAAGGTTGCCATGGCAGGTCCTGAGATACAGCAGCTCACAGCACGAGTGTGCAGGTCAGGGGAGGGTGAGAGAACAAATAAATCACATACTGGATAGACCTGCTATTGAGCAAGACTGTGTCCAGTTTACTGTGTTTTTGTATCTCTTACTTGTCTAACTTTGAACACATTTCATCTTTTATCACAATGTCCCTATTACACAATTCCTTTGAGTTACTTTGAGTAAGATCAGAATTTAGAGAGGCCTTCCCTTAGTTTCCCTCTATTTGAAAGAAGAGACAGACAGCTATGAAAATTGAGTGCCCATTATAAGCCTGGCATCGTGCTAGACACGTCAGTGTACATGATCTTATTAAACAAAGGAAACTAAAATTGGTATAATACAACCTGACTGTATCTGGCCTTTATCTTCATGAAGATGGTATCAACAATTGGAACAGCTCAAACAAGATTTCTACAAGATCTACTTATGCATCTCCAGACCAACTTGAAAGATAAGAGAGACACCTACGGAATTCTCACTGCTAGATCCTGCTTAGTAAAGTATGGCTCATGTTTGATTATTACTGCTGGTCAACTGCTTTGGTCTTCTGACACATACCCCAGTCCCCTTTTAAATGATTGCTAAGCACTGGGGCACTTTTTTTCTCCATTTTGCTAAATGAGAATCATAGCTTTTCTCTGAACAAAATCCTATTATTTTGGAGCTTTTGCAACCTTCACGTAGCCCTAAGATTAGAACTACTTCAGCACTATTGCAGGAATTAGAAACATCATGGGCAGTCCCTCTAAAAGCAGAAAATATTCAGTAAAGGGGACTGTGATGCTTGGTAGGAGAGAGGAAATGGTAATATTGCATTTTGAAATTCATATTTCCCATTTAGCATAGATACAGGATGAAGAGTTTTCCACAATGTCTTAAACATTTAGTCCCTGTTGTCTACGTTTCCTCTGAGGCTCAGATCAAATTGCATTTCCTCTAGCCCTAAACACCACATTCTTCTCTCCCAGTACCTCTTATCTTCTCCATTGTGCAAATGGCCTTAAGCATCAGAAGTCTTTGCTAAAGTTGATATTTCTCAGCTTCAATTTCTTCCTCATGAAAATGGTTGCAAGGTTGGGGCATCACATCCATTTTGGATTAAAGGAGCATCACGTCTATTTTTTAGAAGTATTTCTATTGATGAATTATTAATTTTAACTGTGTGAGTCTTATTAACAATGTGTGTGTAACAGAAAAAAATCAAAAAATAAAGTATTGAATCTTTAATATTTATTTAGTGTTTATAAAAAAGCAGAAAAATTTCCAACAACTTTTTTGTTTACAATGTCTAAAAATTAATAACAGAAATAATAAAATAAAAATACCAATAGAACTCTACAATGAAAATAATATTTACTTCAATTGTCACACCCAAGGCAACTTTCACACATGACACTGGCGTTTTCCATTCGCAAGTCCCACACTGACAGCGCCTGTGCTTAGCTTTCCTTTCCTTTGTGGCAGGCTGTTCTTGTCACCTCTTTTGTCTTTCTCTTTTGTCAGGAGCTTCCTACCATCCTGTACAACGTGCACTTTGCAGGAAAATAAAATATCAAATATGTAATGAGTGCTTAGAATAGATACAAATGTCTTCACATAAGCTCTTTGCTTGCTTAAAAACCTAAAAGATAACATCAGAAATAAATACCTATGTGAAGTACAATGAAAATACAAACAAAAGTCTACTACAGAAATAATCTTTGCTTCACTTGTCACACCTGAGGCAGTCTTCACGCATGACTTGTGCATGTTCCATGGCCCTTTTTTTGAGGACAGTTTACATCTTTTTGGTTTTCCTGTTGCTGTGGTCTTTGTGATGCTGCACCTGCCTGTTCACCTGTCAGTTTACCACTTTGTTCCAGAATATTTTACATAGTTCCTCCAGCAGAAACATACTGTTTGCCTTTGTTGTAAGTGATCCTTTATCTGTTCCAGTCCCAATCCTCTAACAAAATTTCTCTGTGATATTTTGCACTTGTCATTTTCTTTGTAAACTAAGAAACTATGCCACACATGTTTAGGATGGAGTAAAACGCAATCATTGTCCAACACTGTGTTTCAAGTGGCATCATAGGTGCTGCATGACTTATCAACAGTATCTACTCCACCCTTGGTTTTGTTGTAAAAAAGTTACAATCTCTGGGTTCATTTTTGTTACATTTTCTCTATTGCTCTTGTCATCATGGTGCAAGGTTGACATCGGTAGTACCACTTTTTTTTCCTTTGCCATAGATGAGGCTAATACTTTGCCTCTTTGAAATCCAAAGACCATACTATACAATTCTCTGTTTTGAACTTGCAACATTTCTCCAAGAATTTCTGCTTTGTTCTTGCATATAGTTTTGCTTTGTTCTTGAGTATAGTTCCTACCTTGTCACCTTGTGCTGTCAGCAAATGTAACATCAATGAGTAACTGATAAATCAATTGTTCAATGTCACATTCCTATTAGGAGATACAAGTAACAAGTCTGTTTATAACATCATTAGTTTTATTACTGCATGAATAAAGACCTAGTGGTTGAATTTTCAGAAAAATTTCCAAATTAAAAGTATAATATGTCTTCATATCTACCAGGGCATATATATTATACTGTATTTTGAAAGCTTATTTGGCAAATACTGCCTATAGTGACAGGGATCACAAAATGCTGCATGCTGTTAATCAGTAGTCATGTATTCAGATGGTGTGTAAATTGCTTGTCATTTTGAAACAAAGCTCTCAGACAACAAGCAGATAGCAGCCAGATTATGAGTTCTTTTCATTTCTTGGTGAGTGGTTTTGTCATCAAACCTCAGGCAATTTTGGAGGAACCAAATCTCCTCAGTGTCATTGTTGTTCTACAAACCTCTACCCCACACCTATCACTTCTCCATAAGTCTTTTATATTCCTGCAATTACCACGAAAAAATCTTGCTAAGTACAGCAGACCAATGAATGCTTCCAGCTCAGATAGTGAGGTGTTATGATAAGCCCATTTCTGAGTATGACTATTGGTGCATACAGAACGTTTTACTAGTATTTGATCATTTGTGTATTTCACAACATCTTGTAGCATATTGTCTGTCACAAACAATTTCCAACATTGAATCACATTGCTGGCATTCCATCCAATAGGTTTCACCCCTGCCAAGAATATAATTGTATTTGGACCTACTTCTAACATTCGACCAGTCAGGCAAGTGTGACCATTTAGTTGCATTTCAACCAGTCATATATGTACTCAACATTGCGGTTTTCTTCCTCTTATGAATCAAGGAGGCCTTCATTCCCTGTGTCTGTATCAGTTGATACTTTCTCTGTTTCTCTGTCACAGGAACTGTAGTTCAAATGGCCAATGTCACAGTCCCTCATCATTAATGGTGCATTAGGACCTGATGACTCACTTTCATCCTCTTCCCAAACTTGCAAAGCTGGTTTTTCATGTGCCATTGTACTGAGTTGGGCTAATTCTATAAGAAAAAATCAAAGGAAAACATTTTTTAGAACAAATCCTAAATGTAAAGAAATTCAGCAACGAGCATTTCATGGATAAAACTCACCTGTTGCTGCTTTGGGGCTGCTGTACACACCTTGCCCTTAGTCTGCCAAGTGGGTGAACGCACAGATGGGTTCCTCTTTTCCCCAGGTAAAGCTAGTGCAAGCCACACCTGACTTCCATTATGATAAAGTACACATTTACATTACATAAGTATGGTATGGGTATAGTTTACCACTGCCCCCACCGGAGATGTCCAGCAATATATACACAAAAATGTTACATGGAGCACTATGCGGGTAAAAATCACAATTTGACATTTTTGCATGTGCACACACTTTGCTGTTCATTGTGCCAAGAGGATGAAAACAAAAATTGCTTCCTGTATCCCCCAGGTGCAGCTACTGAGATGCAAACCAGCTACCCTTATGCTAACATGTATAATTTCCTTAGAAAAGTATGGAATGGGTTTATTTTACCCAAGGCCTGAAAACTTTAAAATGGTATCTCAGTTGTCTTAGTTATCTATAGTTATGGAATAAATCACAGATGTATAGGGAGCTAAATTAGTAATGATTTGTGATTTCTCCAAATTCCAAAGTCTGGAGTAGGAACAGTAGGGTAGTTCCACTCATAGTGGTGTCTGAGTTTGACTGCTTTACACACCTTCATGGTGATTGTGTTAGCCAAAACCTGGCTAGGCATCTTTCTGTTATCCCAAGGTAGTCGACTTTTTTACCTGATAGTTCAGAGTTCCAAGAGGACATATTCCTAGAGACCCAGACCCAAACCTCTGCCTCACACTTGCTATGATTATTGTGCTGTTAGGCAAAGCAAGTCATGGAATGACTCCACTACCAATGCGAGAGCTGACTGTACCAAGCCCCGAACACTGGGAGGGGTAGCCCACTGGGGACCACACTGTGACAGTCGTACACACAGACATGAGCAGTGCTTGATATTCTCACTGCACTGCTGCTGCTTTGCTCTACCACATGTTTTGGCTTTCACTTCACATTCATTTTCATGGACTATGAGTGCATGTCTTCTCATTCCAAGGAGATTCTAAGTTTCTTAGTGGTGATGACTCAGCTCCAATGTTAGTTCATATTCTCACAAAGCTCTTATTTATGACATATGTGAATTTATAGATTTTGAAGAGTAGGTTTTCCAGAGTAGGTTGAAATCCTCCCAAGTCTGTGATGCCAAGGCAGTTACTTATTATAGTTCTAATCTCTTTGAGTTTCAGCTATCTTACTTAGTAACATGGGTTAAACTATGTATTAAAATACTTTTGTCAAGATATTGTAATTGTTTTACCAAGGACATTTATTAGAACATTTTTGTGGATTTCACTTGCCTGTAACATCTAATGATACAAAGTGAACAAGAATATTCTGACACTGTTTACATTTCAAAATGTAAATGTGAACACTGGAACCTAAAGGCACTCTCCAAATTATATTCTGTATACTACCCTCTGGAATTTAACAGAATTTCTTTTGAACAATGGATTAGCTGGCAACATCAATAGCAATTGATTTTCTACTCACATTCCTTCTTTTCCACCCAGTGAATTTTACTGCCTTATGGGCAGCAACAGTTGTACCCTGTAATTCACTCCACTACTCTCTTGTTCACTCTCAAAAATCAAAGTCTGCTGATAGAAGAAAATAGCTTCTCTTTGGGAAAAAAGTGGAGAGATTATACCACCAAATGTCACTTTATTGAAGGTCAGAACAATCAAGAAGTTGAGATGGATATATTTATTTTGCAAAATACCATGTTAAGGAAATTTGGCTCTTTAAAAGTAACTTCATACATGTTTGAAAACAAAAATATTGCTGTACTATTTTTGCATTGAAAACTATTAAAATCTCTATTTTTTTGGATGTAGGCAGTATAGTGTACACCGAGGTACATATTGCCCATAGGTTGTTTGCAAGGATATTTCTCTCCCTGGACTTTCAGTGTGTCTCTATTCCTAACATTTACTATATGGGCATTTCCTTATATCTCTTATTTTTGTGCAATGTAAGCATTTTCCTTAAGATCTGTTCTTCAGAAGAAAAAGAACATAAGAAAATTTATGTGTTTTAGTGTTCAAAGTATATTCAGGTGATTTATGTATTCGTTGAAGGCCAGAGGACCAAGTGGGAAAGGTCAAGAAAATAATAGGTACATTTGTAAAAGTTTTCCTGGAAATAAAAGCATGAAACAGCAGAAAAATGATTAAAAAACAACAACAACAACAACAGCATGGTCTTTGTGGTTTTTGTCAATCTAAGAAAAATAGTTTAAAAGTCTATTCAAATAGATTGGGTCTGTGTTTTTAATATAGGATGAAAAATATAAAAATCAGAAATATGTCTTTCCCTCAAAATATATTTCTGTACTCATTATTTGGTCTAATATGGACAAAAAGTCTGCTCTTTCTTCTTTTATCAGGCATTTATTGAGGGTGTACACTCAAAATAATTATACAGAGTTAAACAAAGCCTTCAAATAGCTAAAGCTTAATGTGCCAGACCAAAAATATGAATGAATAAGCTCAAAAACAGCTATGAATTTCCCAATAAATGCCTGGGTTTTGTAAGGAGAGAAACATCAAAGAGTTGTCATGAACACATTTATAGAAGAAAAAGCACTTTTAAAAATTCAAAGGTAGTCACTGAAAACCCACAGTGATTGAAGGATCTTTTTAGTTCTAAAGTTTAAGAAATAAATGGAAAAAGTGCAAGTTAATTGAGGATAAAACAAGATCATTTCCCTCAAATCCAGTCAGGAGTATAACATTAAGCAAAAACAGTGAAAATACATTGTCGTGCATTTGTCAAACTCTATTTGAAATTCTTTCAGCAAATATTTGGTAGCTTTGTGGAGAAAAAAAAGTACAGAAAGGCTAATTTGGGGCATATTTATCATCAGCAAGTGCTCATGTGGCTTTCACTATGTGTCAAACCTTCAGAGCTGTTGGAATAAAATGGTAAGAAAAAGTAGTCCCTGTCCTCATGGAACTTAGAGTAAGCACTAACCAAATGTTTTGCTCATGTCTTCTGCAATCACTTTAAGGACGGGAGTGACACAGGCCTTAAAGGCCCCTTTGCTTTATAAACTGTGCAAGTACTTTTGTCAGCTTTTCAGAGAAGGTCGACTATTGTTGGAAAGCAAACTGGCATTTAAGATCTACTTAACTCAGGTCATATTGTTTTCTGTTTTGACTTTAAGAAGAAAATGTGATTAATAATAACCCTGAAATGGCGCCATTACATAGAAGAGAGTGTGTCTGCCAAGAAAATTACAGAGGTCGATTCAGATTCTCTAGGAGACAGTAGTTCTTCAATGATTGCTCTCTGGATGTCTGTGTGGCATGTTTGATTCGGGGCTGGCTGCGGTGGGAGAGCTTCTCTCAGTGCAAAATGAAGGTCTGCTGCTGCACCTAATGATGTGTCTGCTCTTCTGTGGTCTCATCCCAGCTACCATAGCAACGCCACCAGTGCTGCCCAGTGCCATCTGCAGCCAGGAGAAGTGTGTCTCGCTTCTGCAGTTCTGCTCTTACATCTGCTTAGAGAGCGTTCCCATGTAGATGTTTTTTTGAATGACTTCCTAAGGGGAAAAACTCGGTATCCTGAGAGATGGTTATGATATTTTTTAGCCCACTGTGCAATCTTCATTGCCTTGTTGTAGGAACAGATTCAGGTTTTGTTGATCCCAAAGCTTAATCAGTGAGAGAAAGGGAATGATGCTTTCAAAAAACCATATAAAAATGCCAGGTGTGATGGGGCATGCTTGTAATGCCAGCACTCTGGAGGCTGAGGTAGGCAAATTACCCCAAGTTTGAGGCCAGCCTAAGCTACATAATGAGTTCAAGGTCAGCCTGAACTACATAATGAGACCTTGCCTCAAAAAGCCAACCAGAATTAGGAAAAAAAACAAGCACTTAGAGTGAGAAAGTGGATCACACATGTCATAAAGCTAAGAAAGCTTACAAACACCACAGGTATCATAAACTCCACAAGTGTTTTAATTAACTGTGAGATGCACTTCCCTATAATTGCATATGCTTATTCACCGATTTCCTCCTTACATAGGACTTTGTAAAATCATTTCTGGAGAGAGATTAGAAAGATAATTCAGTATTTCTATGAACAGGACAATCAAAATCAATTTTTTTGACTATCTGAAATCACTTCTTTCAGTTTCATAGCTTAATATTGATTAGGATATGTAAATTTTTAGAACTGTTGCCAAATCTAGAAAGTCCTCCACCAGGTTTACTTCATACAGAAACCATCAGGTTTAGGAGGATATTTGACACACCAGTCTTCAAATCTGAACATTCCAAACTGCTTTTCTCCTACTCTCCCATCATAGTTACAGTGCAAGGCAGGAGAGGACAGATTTGTGTCCCCATATAACATCTGACCTTACCCTGTCTGTCATGAAGCTCAATACATCATCCCACTAGGTGGTCAGAGTATTTCAGGCCTGACTGCTCCAAATTAACTATATGTAGAAATGTTTACAAATCACCTGAAGTGTTCCTGCTAGACTCAATTAAAATATTCCCAAGTCAACTTGCTTTACCCTGTTGTAAAAGTACATAGGAATATTCCATTGCCATCTGACGTGTGATGGGGGGAAACTGGTGTTGGAACAGTTGATGGCCATCACTAAGTACTATTAAAATATTTTCATTTTGTCAAACTAGGGAGGGACCCTGCAACGTTAGCTCTGTTGTCTTCTCAGTGAATCTGCCTGATGCATCCTGGTAGTTCTTGTACATACCACTTTTCTCTTAGTGTCAGGTCCCAGTGAGAATGAGCATCTTGCATGGTTCTTCATGTGCATCTCAGGCTGTCCACCTGTGTCCTCGCTCCATTTTGTTTGGCCCAGCACTTCTTCATCACAGCCGAGACTGGCTGATCATGAGAAATACAAGACCAAGTGGCTGAAAATGTGGGAATGCATCATGTGAATTTTCTCCAGTGCTCTGATCTAGATATTCTTGGTTATCTAGTGTTTTGAAAATTTATTTTTGAGGAGTCAAACTTACATCTCTGATATGTCATCAGTGTCTTAGTTAATTTTTCCTCATTGCTGAGACAGAATACCTGATGCCAAAAATTAGGGAATGAAAAGTTTATTTCTTACAGTTCTTGGGGGTTTCAGTCTGTACTCAGTTGGGTCCAAGGTAGGGCAGTGTGGTGAGGCAGCCATTCATGGCAACTGCCAAACAGCAAGGTGTGAACTGGCAAGAGAGAAAAGATACGCCTTTTTCCCACCCTTACACTGTATGTCGGTTCTGCCCCGGGCAGGTGCAACACTCATATTGCCTATCCCAATGCTAGACCAAAAACCAATTACAAATGCCAGACTCAGCCCCATCCATGATTACATCAGGTTTAAGTGGGGGCCATCCGACCACACTATAACAGTCAGTAATTTTTCCTTTCTATTTTTGTAGAAGGGATATAAGAGAATCGAGATGGGCAGTGAGTACAAAAGAGAGTAAGTGTTGTGACTTCAAGGAATGTGGGTCCAAGCACCCCTTCTCTGTGTCTGGTGTGGGGAGTTTCTTGGTGAAATGCTGCCATCATTTGCCCTGCACAGCCTCTTTGATGCTTACTGAGAAGTAAAACAGCCTTATCACCAAGTCAACTGAACCTGTGGAAGGGGATGAGATGCCTTCATCAAACCGTGGCAAATGGATTTCTATTGTTTTATTTTCTTCCTCAACTTCCAATCATAGAAATAGGGCAAGGAAGAAAAATATATTGATGTGATGAAGTAGTGGGATCCATTGACAGTTCAAAATTGCTTTCTTTTGAACATTTTGAGAAAGAACCCCTGGCGTGTATTTCAGCCACAAAAATCTGTAATTGCACCATGGCATAAAACTTAAAGATAGATATGAAGCAGCTTACTGCTTGTGTTGTCGTCAGGAGCCTCCATGACTCTTTTATGGTGCCAGGCTGAAGCATGAGGCACTCTTTTCTCTCCCGTATCCTAACGCCATGTTTAAAGGAACATCACTTCTCTTGATACATTTTCAAAGCACTGTGTAAAGCACTGAATGGTTAATTGTCAGAAAGCTGGCACTAAGCACAGTGGAGAAAGAGGCCCCCTGCCCCAATTCCTGGCGTAGAGCTTCTCAGACCTTTAGATTTTCCAGAACGAAGGAAGGTGAGAGAAACATCTTTTATTATTCATAACACTTGCCACTGAATGGAGCTTATCATAAATGGTTAGTTATCAGAGAGCCACAGGGAAGAAAGCAGAAAGTGAGTTGGTTATGTGGAAAATAAACTAGAACTTAAGGTATATCTGAGGACTCTGTGTTCAGATCAGTTAATTCTTAAAGTGCATAGCTTTTGTAACCATAAATATCTTATAGTAAATCTGGTTGTATAAAATAGTTTTAATTGTTAATGCCATAAAACACAAATGACGCACAGCTAAGAGGACTGCTCCAAACTCTGTTTTTGTTTGTTATATAGTGTTTAAACAGGAATTGACCAAATATCCTGCCTACCCATGTATAGCAATACAGGCACTCAAAGAAACAAAGGGAATAAAATCCAAATCATACAACTTGCTGCAAATGGTCAGGTCTAAATTACTACATCTGGTTAATTACCAGGAGTCTCTTCACTGTAGCATTTTTCTCAATCAATCCTGAACTGATGATTAATTTTATATGATGTAACATTGAGTTTATTAATTAAATGAAGCATTCCTTATGAGGTTCTCAGGAATTGCTGTTTTAAAGTGGTGCAGTATTTTCTTTTGTTCATAGTCCATGAAGATAAATATGCCAACTCTTTAATTTTTAAGAGTTTGTGGCTAAAAGTTCCCACAATATCTTATAAAAATTATCTACATGTTTTGTGCTACATGTTCCCTTTTGCTGCTGTAACAAATGATCACAAACAGTGGCATGAAACAATGAAGATTTATTATCTAGTAATTGTGTAGCTCAGAAGTTCATAAAGGGTCTACTGACTAAAATGAGGTCCTAGCAGCATTGGCTTCTTCTGGGAGGTCCTAGGAGAAAGTTGGTTCCCTGCCTTATCCCGTTTCTACAAGCTGCCTGCATCTCTTGGCTTGTGTTGTCTCCTCCATCTTCATAGCCATCAGCCAAGCTACTGTCTGTCTGTCTGTCTGTCTCTCTTTCCCTCTTGATGTCTTTTTTAAATGACCTGTATGATTATATTAGGCCCAACTAGATAATCCCAGGTAAATATCCCATTTTGAAATTCTTAATTTAACCATATCAATGGAGTCCCTTCTATTGTTTAACACCACAGTCACAGACACCAGGACGCAGACACATTTGGGGATGGTAAAGTGAGAATGTAACTGCCTGCCACACAGTCCCACTTGACTAAAAACCATTAATGTTCCTCACATTTTTAATGTGTTCCTCTCGAGGTTTTGCTTTAGTTTGAGTTTCTCTGCATACATCAGGAGTAGGGTCATAGCTATATTTTCTGATATTTCCTAAAAATAAATATTTATAAGACACTTAAAAATTGTGTTTACCTCTCACATTTTCCACTTCTATAATGTAGACTTTAAAAAAAAGACTTTAGAAAAAAATGAAAAATACTTATAAGGAATGAAATTACGAGAGTTCCTACTGCAAGAATAAAGAACTCTGTGCCATTTGACTTTCCATTGCTGTCATAGAATACTTGAAATAATAATTTAAAAGGAAGAAAGATTTATTTTGGCTTATAGTTTCAGAGATTTCTTGTGATGATTGACTGGCTCTACTGCTGTTGGCCTGAGGCAAAACAAAACATCATGGTGACCGGAAGTCATCTCATGGCAGACAGGAAGTAGAGAGAAAGAAAAGAAGGAAGCCAGGGACAAACCAGACCCAGCCAAGGCACAATTGGAAGAACCTACTCCCTTCAAGGAGGCCACACTTCATCATCTTCCAATTGTGCTACCAGCTAGAGACTAAGTTTTCTACACATGAGCTTTGGAGGCCATTCCAGATTAAATCACCATAAGAAACATCTTCAGTTCTTTTAAAAATGAAAGAAAACAAAAATTCCCCAATCCCACCCACCCCCATACAGAATTAGTCTTACATAACACTGTATTATTTTCTAAAGGCTTCTGTAACAAATTACCATACTCTGGGTGGCTAAAAGTTCTGGAGGCCAGAAGTTTGAAATCGAGATTTAAGCATGGCCACACACTCTCTGAGCCCTTTAGAAGAATCTTTTCTTGCCTCTTGCAGTTTCAGGCTCCAGGCATTTAAGCTTGTGGCAGCAGAACTCCATCTTCACATTATCACTCTCTGTGTGTCTCCATGCGTCCCTTTTGTCCCTAAATATATTTTTATTAAACTTAGGGTCCATCCTAGTCTTCATCTTTATCCTTATTTTAATTACATCTTCAAAGACTCTATTTCCTAACAAGTTCACTTTCTGAAGTTCCAGATAGACATGAATTTTTATGAGACACAGATATAAAGATGTATGAAAGAATTATTCTTTATAATTAGCCTCCTCGGCAGTGTTTTCCACCTTCTTTTCATGCAAAGGAATAAATAACAAAGAATCAGCCATCCTCTTCTTCGATGCTATAAACCTTTTCCCTGTCATTATTAATATTGACCCAGCTCCAGGAATCCTCTCAATGCTAAGTCATAATAAAAGGAAGAAAGAAAATGATTCTCACTGAATGTTTTTTGCTATGTGCTTGATGTAATGCTCAGTAGACTGCAAACATTCAATCTCCACAACAATCTTATTAGTTTTATTATTCCTAAGTAGTCATGAAAAAGCCAAGGTTCAAAAAGGCCCTGTATTTGGCCAATATAATAGGCCTAGGAAGTGGCAGAGGTCAGAACAAGATGTATTTCCCTCTCTTCCAGTTTTTCAGGGTTCCCACAGACCAAATTCCATCCCCACTTTTCCCCTACACATTCATTCTCCTTCAATTCTCACCTTTGAATTAACTTCCAGGCTTAGCAAATAACAACTAATATTTATCCTTCAAGCTTTCTGCAAATGAGCTACAACAATAACAGTGATAGGACAACAATGACAACTAGAGCTGCTTAAGTTTGAATAGCAGTGGTCAAAAGAGAAAACAAACCGAAAGACCTCCACAAACAGGGCTATTGGATTTGGGAACCACAGGAAGCAGATGGAAAATGCTGAGCCATTTACACTGAAAACACATGTTCTCTATTAAATTGAAAAGGGTGTTAGGATGCTGATCTTATATCACAATTTAAACAAAACAGTCTGAGGTTCCAGGTGGCTGAGTAGGTGTGTTGGTGGGGGGGGCTGTCACTCCACAACTGCACTGAAAAACTTCAGATACACTGAAATGGGGGAGAAAAAGAAAGCCAAATACTGGAACCCAAAGAGAAGAACTCACCAGAACCAAGCATCAGTAGAGTTTAGAGGAGGAAGCTGGGCCGTGCCTGGTTGCAGCCCTGTTGCACTCTGAACATAGCACCCCAAGAGAGTACATGTGCCTCAGTGGCAGCCAGGCCCCCATAACCTCCTGACCTTTCTGCCCTTCCCAGCAGGAAGGAGAGCACAACAAGGAGATCTTCTCAGGCCATGCATCAGAGAAACTCAAAACCAGAGAGGTACTTGCAAGGGCATCAGCGAGAGGCACCAGGTTGGGGAGATAGAGACAGATAGAGGACAGGCCAGGACCCTGATGGGGACGCAGACCCAGGCACAGAGAGGTGGTTGCTCACTCAGCCTTCCACAAATGGTGGCTGTGTTCCCAGACCTTGTGCCTGCTGCCTGGGGGAAAGGAAAGAGCCAGGTCGGGGAGTGTGTGGGGACCCACAGGGCCAGACTCGTGTGTGTGTGTGTGTGTGTGTGTGTGTGTGTGTGTGTGTGTGATTAGTTCAACTCACATGGCAATAGAAATAGAACTATGACAATGTTTTATGTGTTTTTGCAACCTGTGGAGTTTGGGAGGATATTGTTTCTTTTTTGTTTTCCTTTTTCCTCTCCTTTTTTCTTTTCTCTTGCTCCCTTTATTACTCCTTTATGTTCCCTCTCTTCCTTCCCTTCTTTTGTCTACCATATGTATGTGTGCTAAGAGGAATGAAAATGAAGCACTGCTTTGATCTAAATAGTACATTTCATAGGCAACCTCTGCAGGGTAACCCTCTACAAAATTGTGTATAGGGGATCCAAACACAAGCTGATTGTCCACATATTAACAGGTTCAGTGGATCTCACAGCTTCTCTTCATCTCCAACTACGCTTCCCTCTGTGTTTCTTCTCTTACTCCCTCAAATATTCTCTCAAACTCCTCTGCTCCAGTCCTTTACTTCAGCTATAAAATTATCCCAAGAACCCTATCTCCTATCTGTTTTTCATCTATTGACATTTACCTCTGTCTCTTCCTACTGATTCAACACTTCTTCCTTTTATTACTTCTCCCCTCTTATTCAACCCTGTTTATGTGTTAGTTGTGTAGTACAGCATAGTAATAGTAACAGCATAGTATAATAATACTAGACTAGAATCCATAAAAGAGTGAAATTGTTATAGCAAAGTTATTTATTTATTTATTTATTTTGCAGCACTAGAGATCAAACTCACAACTTCGCACCTGCCAAAGAGGTGCTTAAGCCACTGAGCCAAACTCCCGACCCTAGTTTTTTGAGGCAGGGTCACACTATGTAGCTCAGGCCAGCCTTGCACTCATGTTGTAGCCCAAGCCGGCCTCAAACTCACAATGCTCCTCCTACCTTAGCCTCCCAAGTGCTGGGATTAAAGGTGTGTGCCACCATGCCAAGCTATAGCAAGGTTTAATATAAGCAATTGAGGTATGACTAGATTTGTTGATATTACTATAACTGGTAGAAGTTCTTTACTTGCAATACAATGACTAGATCTGATCCTATTAAATGGAGTATGTTGAATCGTTAGATAAATATCAAAACTCAACCAAAGCCAAGATCACATCATTGGAAAGCAGACACTAACTAAAATGATCCCCATACTAGCAACAAAGTCTTTGTACTCTAATTGATTTTCAGCCCTCAGTGTGCACACACACACACACAAACACACACACACACAAACACACACACACAAAACATGAAAAAACAAGGCAATGAAATGCCTTCAAAAATTCTAAAGTCCTCCAAAGCTGAGCCAATGTACATCAATAGAGGAAAGTGGCTTTCAGAAACCAAATTGCTGAGTTAGACAAAGTGATAAAAGAAGAAACAAAAATCAATTCAATCAAGCCTCTGTAAAACCCAAAGATGATATATCTAAATAGATAATAGACTTTGTGAACAAAATGATCTGTGATCCTAAAGAAGATACAAATAAAAAGCTAAATAAGCTAACCAAAACAATACAAGACATGGATTATTAGCTTAGGAAAGGATTGCAGTGTTGGAGACCACTATGAAGCAGCTCTGAGCAGGATTTAAAATTAACTAACTGACTTTCTATGTTTATCTGTGAGCCTGTCCTAGGCCTAGGCTCTTTGTCTGGCAATGGGAGCTGATTCATAGTAAGTGAACCTCTATGAATCACTGGTCCTGGCTAAGGCCTGTAGTGGCCTGTGAGGCCAGAGACACCTCAAAGGGCAAGATAAGGCTGCAGCTGAAGACATTTGGCTCCAAGATCAATTAAGTAGATAGAGACTGCAGCTGCAGGCATCTCACTCCTGCAGTCTCGTTCCCGCTATAAATATCATCATGGAGATAAGACAGTTCTCCGTAACTGGCACAGTTTACTACTTGGAGAAGTCTTTGAAGTGACTCCCAAAGTCCTGCTCATTTCCCGTGCTTTCCTCAGTATCCCCTCTTTTTGTTTGCAATGGCAATAAATACAGGCAGCCCAGTGAAGCTCTTTATCTTAGCCCTCATCATAGCCTCAGAGTGGAACTCTGCAGAGGGCTTCGATCCTCCTGGAGCCCTAAAATCATACCAATTGTTTCAGTTATTTAAGCTTTTGCCATACACTTGTTTGGGAGATTGGGGATCTGGGCCGGGTGCTGAATATTGGAGTCCATGAAAAGCTACCAAACAAAAATCCAGGAAGTTAAAAAAAAAAAAAAACATTCTATTGAAAACATGGGCAGCAGAAGTGACCGATGTGTAGAGGGTGTCAGAACTAGAAGATAGGACTGATGCAGGTGACCATAGACTCAGAGATACCTTAAAAACAAATTCAGTGGGAAGACAGAAAGAGACTATCCTAAGATGAACTGGAATTAGAAATCAATTAGAAGATGGTATGAATGGCATAAAAAAGTCTGTTTTTAAAACATTTTTTATTTAGTACATTTGCAGAACATAATGTTTGTGGCGCTCTTTGTATGGAGTTGGCCCATGCACATAACACATCTTCACTTCTTTTTATCCACTTTCCCTCATCTCCCTCCGCCTCCCTCCATCACCTGATCTCCTTCCTATTTGAGAAACATCTATTCCTCTACTTGCTATTATATGTCTTTTATTTTGCTCCTTATTTATAGTTTTGGTTTCTCTCATGAAAGAAACCATGTGATATTTGTCTGTTTTTAAAAAAAACCACACCACAAGTATGGATAAAGAACTGGCATACAGGTAAGCAGGTTGCCAAATAGCAAACCCAAATAGCCATGAACAGGAAAAGAAAAGTCCCCATAAAACATCAAGTCAAAATTCCAGAAGTCCAACGGAAAGAATTTTAAAGTTGGTAGAGAAAAACAACAGTTATGAAGGTACACCTATTAGAATCATTGCAGGTTTCTCAGCACATACTTAAAAACCAGGGAAGCATGGATGGGAGATCTTCAAGCCCTAAAAGAAGACAGTTTTCAACCCAGATTAACATATCTACAAAGTTATCTTTCAAACTTGATGGAGAAATCAGAATATACCACAACAAAGAGTGCCTTAAGAAATTCATGAATGCCAAATCAAATTTACAAAAAATACTCGGAGATATCCCAGACAGAGATAATAAACTCATCAGTGCCAAAGGACCTACTAGAATGAACACAGCAAATAGGATGAACAATTAACCAAAAGGGAAAAAGATAAATGAATCAGTAAAAGAAATGAACAATGCAATGACAGGAATCAGTCAGTAGCCTTCAGGAATATCCCTCAATGTACCTAGTTTCAGCTCCCCAGTCAAGAGACAGAGTGGCAGAATTGAACAAAACACAAAAACCACTGAAATGCTACATGTCAGAAATATATTTAATATTTAAATAAGCCTATAGGTTAAAAATCAAAAGATGGGAAACATTTTTTTTTTGCAACAAGATCCTGAAAGTAAGTAGGAGTAGTTATCCTATTTTCAGACAAAATAGACTTCAAGTTAAAATTGATCAGAAAAGACCAGGAAGCTTAGTACATACTGGTAAAAAGAACGATTCAACAGGAAAAGTTAGCAGTTGTAAATGTATATGCAATGAATAATAGTATACCCAACTTTATAAAACAAATACTACTGAACATAAAAGATCAGATAAATATTAGCACAATTGTAACGGAGAACCCCTGCATTTCACTTCTACAAATTCACAGACCAACTAGACAAAAAAATCAATAGAGATATCAATTGATACACACCTTTGAAAAAATAGACATAATAAATCTACAGTGTTCAACCTAACAACAGAGTACATTTTCTTCTTATCAGCAAATGAAATGTTCTCCAAAACAGATCACAAAAAGTTGCTTAAATACAAAAGAATATAAATAATCCCATGCATGTAACCAGATCATAGTGCAACTAAATTAGAAGTCGATAGCAAGAGAAACCACAGAAATCATAAGCACCTGAAAATTAAATGATACACTCTTGAATAATTGGTGGGTCACAAAGAAACCAAACACTTCCTAGAATCAAAAAATAATGCCATTAGAATACACCAGGTAATGGAAAAAAATCAAAACAGTTCTAAGTGAAAGTTTATAGCTCTGGACACCTGTTTGTTACTAGAATAAATTCAGAAATTCCTTGACACACCAAATAAAGTTACACTGGGATAAACATACATTCTGAAAAATATTTTACATAGAAGGGCTAACCTTATAAAGATTGATTTAGCCACAGAAGGTGTCTTTTAAAAGTAAAAAACTCAACATACAAAGTTAAAAAGTCTTTTTTGTTATTCTGTTGGTAGATAAGTAAGACTAAAGGGAAAAAGGAACATTGTGTTATAATCTCAGCACTAAGAAAGTCAGAGCAAGAGGTTCTCAAATTTGAACCCAGCCTGTCTCAAAATAAAAAATAAAAGATGCTGGTTATGTAGCTGAGTGGTACAGTGACCCTAGGTCTGGTCCCCACTACCACAAAATTAATAAACAAACAAAAATATTCTGTTATTTAGCTTTCTAACACTGTAACATGGTAAATGAAAAAGCATGACAAATTTGCTTTGCTTATAGTTTCCAGCCTGTGTCAGCACAGAATATCTAGGAATGCAAGTCAGGGAAGCCTGTTCACCCTGAGAAGCTGGGCTCGGAAGCAGAGAGAGGAGAGGCCAGGGTCCCCATCTCCCTGGAGAGCGTGCCCCCAGTGACGCTCTGTATGCCCACCCGCCTCACTGCCCTGACAGTCAGATACACCAACACCATCCACTGAGGGCCCAGCCTTCAACACGTGAGGCTTCAGCAGATGTTCCTGACCCTAGTCATTACAAATATCTGGAGGACTGGTCCTTAAATAGGGTAGGGATTTGAGGGTATGGACAGAATCAATAAAAAACACTAACCACTATGCTTTTGAGTACGCATTTAATTTAAAGAGAAATTTAAAAATTTTCCCTCCTTTTTCTAATATCCCTCACTGGTATAAATAATGTACTCTTTTGCTAATTAAGTTACTGTTTTCCAGATTTGAATTTTTCTACTTTTATGAATTGAAGAAAATAGCATGGAATATCTATCTATCTTTAGTTACTGAATAAATTTTAAAAAATAAGCCGGGCATGGTGGCACACACCTTTAATCCCAGTACTCGGGAGGCTGAGGTAGGAGGAGCTTTGTGAGTTCGAGGCTGGCTTGGGCTACAACGCAAACGCAAGGCTGGCCTGAGCTACATAGTGCAACCCTGCCTCCAAAACTAGGGCTGGGAATTTGACTCAGTGGCTTAAGCGCCTGTCTGGCAGGCGTGAGGCTGTGAGTTTGATCCCCAGTGCAGCAAAAAAAAAAAAAAAAAAAAAAAAAAAAATCTCTTTCTTAAATTGTCTGTTTGTGTTAGAACTCACTTATTGAACTCCTTACCTTGGCAATTTTGTGTGAATTTACAAGTTTACTAATATTTCTTAAATTGGTGATAGCCCACCCTTGAGCTCCTACACAGATTCTACTACGAAGCACCTGATTTATATTTCCAAAGACACATTATACCTGACCCCTGGAGTGTTCCTAGACATCTTCAATTCCACATGTCTAAATCTAATTATATCACCCTTTTCCTCAAGCCCGAGCCTCCTGTAGAAGCCACCACTAACCTCCCATTCATTCCATTTAGATATCTGGAGTTTATAAAGTGCTTTCCTCACGCTCAGGACTTTCCTGCTCAGCAGATCTGGAGAACGCTGTCCCTTAGACATTCCCCATATTCTTCATCGTATTTTCTGGTCATCTGCATTCTCATACCATCTCATTTATCCTCATGCCTAGACTCTTGAATCTATGCAAATGCACACCCCTCTACAATTCATAACTTCATAAAATTGAAATCCTCTAATTATTTACCCTGGTTTTCAGCATAAGATTAATGATGATGATTGGCATTTTGGTGCCTATTGCAAATCAAATACTGTCCCAGACACTTGACATGCATAGCTTTGTATTAACTCCCATATGACATCTATCCTGTATAATAGCTATTACCCTAGCCTCCTCAATGAAGAAATTTGAGTTTCAAAAAGATTGGAAGGCTTGTCTAAGGTCTAGTGAGCAGTTCATGAGCAAGGGAGATCAATCTTAGGACGACCCAGCTGTGTGGCCTTTTGTTCCGAGGCGGGCCTATTGCTAACTGGAAACTTGAAATCAGGACAAGAGGTTTCTAGTGGTGGAGGACACTCAGTTGCTGGTCTTCCCTAGCCTGGGCAGTTGCCCTACTAATATTAAAGTCTCAGTATCTCCCTTTCTCTGTCTCTGTCTCTGTCTCATTTAACTTCATACATATGTACCTTTTCATTATACAAGAATACACTCAGGTTGTTAAAATATTCAAATAAAGCAAAAGTAATTAGAGTAAATTATCCTTCCTTTATGCAGACCAAATCTCCTCGCAAGAGAGCTAATCACTTACAGATGTTGATCTTGACTGAATTCATTTAATCTAAAGATCTCTGCTGCAAAGCTTCCATCTATCCATCATTTATCTTTGTTCTCTGTGCGCTCCACCCATAAATCATCTCAGCATCCAGGCCACACACTGCTTTGAGAATCTGGGGAAGATGATAGAACTACAATCAAGATGCATACAATTGGAAACATGTAATTACAAAGGAAACATTTTATTAAAATACAATTATCAAAATATTTTAAAATATGATATTGCAATATAGTTACTGATGACTACATCAGAAAAAATGTAGCTACAGATTTAGTAAATATCTTAATTCTAAAGTTGTAAAGAGCACAAATTCTCTTTTGAGATATGTGCAGCAATGACCCTGTCAGGCATAAATACCTACAAATTTTTTGAAAGCAAAATTATATGTACTTCCAATACTACTGTGATTTTTGCATACATTTATAATTGAAGGAATTACTAAATTTAGTAAGAGTCTATTGAAAAAGATGTACTTCCTTTTCTTTTCCAATAATTCCTCACATTCTATTCATGCTTCTATGTTAGTATTACTAGGACATCAGAATTTCCGTCATCCACAATACTTGCACTTTCTCTTATACTTTCTAAATCTTTGCTTTTTCCACTTCCTATTTTGATATTTTATTCTGTTAGTAAAGAGAATTTATCATGTACTATTATCATTCTTTCTATGTGTTATATGCTGCTAAAAATTTTGATACGTAAAATAATGAGGAAATGAGAGGAGGATACATTAATCACATAGGTAAGTATCTAAAGGAGTAGATAGGAATTCGTTGAAAGAAGTGATATTAAGAAACATTTTGCATGTCACTAAAATGGATTTTTGGATAGTCCTAAAATCTCTGGTAATAATCGTAGTTTAACATTTGCAATAAATTTATGGGTATCTTAGAAAACATGTGAAATGGAAAGCAGTGTAAAATTACCTTCATGAAAAGTATGCTCATATAAAAAGCATGATCAAGGACTCCCCAATAGAGTTGAATGACTCCGTTATATGATAAATGCTATGAATTCATTTCTCCAAACAGAATATAAAATAAGAATATAAAAATAAAAATAAGGAGAATATAAAAATAAGGGGAACAGGAATCCATAAGAGGCACGCTATCTAAATAAATGAAGTAACATTAAAAATACGGTAATTGGAATTCCTTTTGTAATTGGAACGATGAGTTCTTTATTCAGGTTTATTATGTTAGCAAAGTTTCCCTCACCTTTAATTCTCATTAATACCACACAGGACTACAAAAGATTAAGCTGCAAAACTGTGGATAACCCATCAGCCAGTGTTAACAGAATTAATCACTGGTGTTTTTCTAACAATGAGGGGGTATTTATATTCACACCCTTGTGCTTTACAAATAACTCTCTAAAGGAGATGGCAGACAGAAACGCAAGTTCCAGGGGGACGGCCCACTCCGCCTAGGTACCTCTCCCTGGACCAGGTGAACTCGACCCTGAAGCCAAGGCCTGCAGCAGACAGACCTGTAGAAAGGCCCGGGGGCCTCTCCCACCCAGGAAGCCCCACACCTGACGAGTGTTAAAAAATATTTGTGTTCCCTCACGGTACATGAAATTTAAACTGAGCTCTTTCACCTCTGAGTAAAGGAGAATGTTGGGAAATGTGCGGAACAGCCATCAGCAAGACCCAGTCTTCCTCACCAAGTTAGGCGGGGCCTGGACTCTCCATGGAGCTCGCCACACAAACCACACGCAGCCAGGTCCCGGCTGTCACGCCCATCCCCTCCCCGACTTCCGTGGACAAAACGAGGACCTCGGGCCTCTTTCCATCCGGATCGCTCCGTTGCTGTCTCCTTGGGAAGCCTTCCAGGAGCCCCGCCTTCAAAGCCAATTGTGCAAGGAATTGGCTTTCTCGTGACAACTTGTTTGAGTATCTTGAGACTTAATTGCATATTTTGCTAGCATTTGACTCTTGTGCTTTTATACATTTTTTGCCTCTTTTTCACACGTTATGTGATTTTCTGGACGGGGACCAAGTTCTGATGTCTGACTTGGAAGCAAAAGCTATCATTGCTGTTTACTTGGTGGGTGAACCTGGGCGAGTCACTGGTCCTCTCTCATCTTAACTCAGCTCTAATATGTGTAAAACCAAGAGAAGAATAGTAGCTGCCCATAGAGTTGTCATGAAAGTTAGCAATGAAAGAATAGTGCGACACCATGCGAAAAGCATTGTGCAATGGGATACAGTAAGAACTCAATAAAAATGTTTTTTTGTTTTGTTTTGTTTTGTTTGGAGACACAGTCTCGCTTTGTAATGCAGGCTGCCTTCAGTTCACTTATGTAGCCCAGGATGGCCTCCAACTCACGGTAATCCTCCTGTCTCAGCCTCCTGAGTGCTTGGATTACAGGTGTGCACCACCATGCCTGGTGTATTATTCCTTTACCAATATCACTATTGAGAACAATTAAAGTGACTTATTCCTGATTCATTTTTATTTACAGGCTTTTTTACTACCCTAGAAGTTCACATAGCTAACTTTCCTCACTTTTTTCTGGTTATTAATATCACACAAATATTGTAATATTCATCGAGGCCCCTTTTTATTGGATCACTTGCATTTCCATTTCCACGGTAAGATCATATAGAATGCAAATTAAACTTGGAGATTGTATTAGTGACTTTTCTGTTTCTGGGAAAAATTACCTGCCCCTCACAACTTAAAAGACAGAAAGCTGTTCAATCCTTTGCAGGGAAGAAGGGGAAAGAGAGAGAGGGAAAGAGAGAGAGATACAAACCAAGAATTCTCCCTCCTAAGTCCTGCCCCGTGACTCATCTCTTCTGAGCAGACTCCACCTCTAGGTGCACATTTAGTTATGAACGCATCAGTGAATGTAGATAATAAGACACTCATCCAATACTGTTGAGTACATCATCTCCATGATCCAATTGCTTATAAAAGCTCCACCTCTGAATACATGAGACTTTTGGGGGCCATTTTAGATTAAGCAATAGCAGAGATGATTATTTGTTATTGAGGTGATGATAAGAAACTGCTGCTACCTCCCATTTATTGTTCATCTATGGTATGGCAGGCACTGTGCTACATATTTAATTCCCTTGCCCTATCTTCAATGTTCAAAATTCTGGAAGGAAGGTATAGTAGTGTGGTATGATATTCACTTTACAGCTGAGAAAACTGAAGTTCCCCATGGTTAAATAAGTTATTTATGTTCATTCTTTATCTGTGTGGCAGGACTGGAGTTGAAATGAGCTATATCTTCAAAGCCTACACCCTGCTCTCTAGTTGCCTTTTTCCATGTGTTCACTACCAACTTCAGTACTGAACCACTCAGAGGTAAATGAGCCCCAGTAAATTTATCAGTTCTGAAAATATTGCAATAATGTATGATTGACGTAAGATAAAGTCGTCTTAGTCTACCAAGAATAACATTCCTGTTATCCCAACGAGGCACTCCTAGAAAATTAAACACTACTTGAGGAAATTCAAGTCATCCTATTAAGATGTTTTCTAGATGCAAGTAGAAATCGCACTGCACTGTTTTCCTTATGATACTCAGTGTTTTGTTTAGTAAGTGTCTGATTTGACATATCAGTTAGATATTAGTGGTGAAAAAATGATTTGTCTCATTATTGGATATTAGTTTCAGATGCATTAGATTTAATGTATCACTTGAACAGTGATGAGGCTGTCCTACATACTGCATAATTGATTTAATATTGATCAGGTTTATCACTAGTGTATTTAATTTGAAAATATTGTATTTGTCTCAGTATTTAATGTGTTTGGTTTGATGTTTAGCATTTTGGTACAACATTCAAGTGTCTGAGTTGATAAGAAATATATTGCTCTTGGGTATGCAGAAAATCGTAAGAGAAAATTGTCAGTAGACAGTGAACAGATGTGTCATTTATGCAGAAATAATCACATTTTTAGAGCAGAAATCTGAAGTGAAAACATGTTTAAAAGAGATATGATAGTTTTACTCACGTAAACATTGGATTCTCAACTTCATTTAATTAAACAAACAACAAGAAAGAATAAGCATATAGGCTTCTCATTGTCAACTATTTTATTAACAAATTGAATATTAATCTGCTGTATTGAGCCTTTCTGTAATGGGAACTATTTTATGTTTTTTGATAAACTATTACTTAATTTAAGTAAGCATTCTTGTCTATGTGTTTTCTAGGTTTGCATTTTGAAAATGTCCAGCTGTGAGACATCATGATGAACATTTTCAGATCTTTTAGTTGACAGGGAAAACAAAACACAGGAGACTCACACTTCTCCAAGGAGCATTAGGAGTCGATCTGTTCTACCCTCTTGTATAATATTATTGTCCTGCCTCACCAACAGGCTGAATCTTACTGCTCACTTGTGCCCTTGTGCTTCCTGTAATTCCCTCACAGCCGCCGTCCTTCGCTGCCCTCCGGGAGCAGTCTCTCCAGCAAATCTCCCTCTCTCCCCACCCGGAAACCCCAAGGCCTTCCTCCTTGCCTGTCCTCTTTTGCCTTCCAAATTTGTTGGCTTGTGGATTCAGCTACTTCTTTCTACTTCTTCTGAATCCAATTATTTCTTTCTGCCTCAATGAAAATCCTTGCATAGCTACTCATAGCCGGATTTTGTCGCTCAGCTTCTGTTCTATTCTACTCCTGACCTCCACCTCACACCTAATTGTAATATTTTTTGTTAGTTCCACTACAATCCAGAAGTCACCGGACCAAATAGTAACTAGTGTGTTGAAAGCTTTCTTCTACAGATCTATGTCTTAATGAAATGTAGCTTTATTCCGATGTCAACCAGAGAGACTTGAGGTGGCTCGGGCCTCACAGCAGGTAGGACCGACACGTTGATCACGCGGAGACCAGGCTGATGGCGCAGATCCAGTTTAATGTGGAAGTGCAGCAAGTATATATAGCGGGTGCGGGCCAATGACTGCTCATGAGGGCAGGAACTAGCCAATAGGAAGGCTAGAGTCGTAAGTATCCAAGGAAGGAGGATAGGGACGGGTTCGTGGACGAACTGGGTGAAGAGTAGGTTTTCTGGTTGTTGGCAGTAGTGCTGGATGCGGGCCACAAGACTAAACAATGTTGTGTTTACCGTGAGCAGGCAGTGGACTGTTATGCCCTCTGTATACTCTCTCATAAGCCCTGCAGGACAGATATCTGAGGTAGAAACTCTCATTACCTGGGGAAGCAAGCTCATCAAAATAATCTTAGTACAAGTGGTGGGTTATGCATTTCCGCATTTCAAGTCCTTCTCATCAGACTCTAGCATCCATGCTCTTAGATACCACATAGTATTATCTGTTGTTACAGTTTCCACTCCACACAGATTATTTTGTAATTCACAAAATAATTTCATCTTCACCAAGGACCATTTCTCCTTTCATAGCTCAGGCTGCCACTTTATCTCCTTTCTCTTTCCCTCTCACTACTTCTACCTTTCTCTTTCCCTCTCTCATTTCTTATTTAATATTTCCTCTACTTTACAAAGCACTGATGAATTTAAAAAAAAAAAACAGTCTCATAGGGTTTATAATTGATCTTTTGCTAAAGAACACAATGATAATAAATTTTCTCTCTCTTAAATTACTGCTTTTTTATTCCTTTCCCTCCAAGTTTCTGATTAATCTTGCTTATTCTCTAAAATCTAACCTAATCCTAGGCAGTTGTGCCTTATGGAAACAATTATAATTATTGCTTGGATTTGCATTCTAATGTGTCTTATATTTTTCCATTTTTGCTTTCACCAAAATGTATTCATACATTCTCCTTGAAGGCAGAATAATATTGTGTATATCTAGACACAAACTATTGCTTCCCTCTGTCGTCAGCCTCTTAAATACCTATTTCTATGTCTTATTTAGTCAGAATCATGCAGTGTGTATGCATGCATGTGTGTGTACAAAATAGATAAAGAATTGGGTAAAGAAGCCGGGCATGGTGGCGCATGCCTTTAATCCCAGCACACAGGAGGCTGAGGTAGGAGGAGCGTTGTGAGTTCAAGGCCCGCTTGGGCTACAATGCGAGCACAAGGCCGGCCTGAGCTACATAGTGCTACCCTGCCTGAAAAAACTAGGGTTGGGAGTTTGGCTCAATGGCTTAAGTGCCTGTCTGGCAGGTTCGAGGTTGTGAGTTCAATCCCCAGTGCGGCCAAAAAAAAAAAAAAAAACAATTGGGTAAAGTGTATCTTATACCTTCACTATGAGTATATATTATATTGATTTTAAATTTCCTCAAAGCATTGAACAGGTCTCACTCTGATTTGTTACTAATTTCGACTCTTTGTGATAGTTTTCATTTTATTTATTTATTTTTTATTTTAAACAAAAGGAAAACAAGAAATCAAAACATAACAATTTCACCCCAACTAACAAAACAGCAACAATCATCAGCATATTGAATATTCTCAAAAAATATTTAAGACAAAAAATACAGACATGAAACATTATCTAACTAATTGTTAACACAGTTGTTTTCAAACGAACATTTCACATGAAAAATAAAATCTGAAGGTGACCCTGAAAAAATTAAAAATTCTTTTTGTCTGACTGTCACAACTAATTTTTTATATACACAGATTTTGTTCCAGATGACATGCTACTCTACCCAGAGGATCCCAAGAACTACACACCTTTTTTTTGTGACAGCAATGTATTGAGGTCTCCCAATACAGTTGTATTAAGGCTTACTTGATTTTTCATGTCGATTAATAATTGTTTTATATAACTGGACTAGTATTTGTTGCTTTATTATCTCTTCCTCTTAGATTGTTCCCTTACCAATATATAATGACCTTCTTTGTCTCTCTTAATCAGTCTTGGCTTAAAATTAACTTTATCTACAAATAGAATAGCTACCTCTGCTTTTTTCTGGACTCCTGTTTCATGGAGTATTGTTTTCCATCCTTTAACTTTCAGTCTATGAGTGTCTTTTTGAATTAAATGTGTTTCTTGTATACAGCATATTGTTAGATCTTGCTTCTTGATCCATTCTGCCAGTTCATGTCTTTAGACTAATGAATTACGACCATTAACATTGATGGTAAAAACTGATATGTATTGACTTATCTTTATCATGTTGTTTTCTTTTTTCTTGGGGGATTCCTTCTATTGGGGTTCATGGAGCTGTAGTACTTATCATCCCTTTCTAAAATGTCCTTCAAAATATTCTGGAGTGCTGGTTTAGTGGTCATGAATTTCCTCAACTGTTCCTTATCATGGAACAGTTGGTATTTTATTTTGAAAGATAGTTTTGTGGGATACATCAATCTGGGTTGAAAGTTGTTTTCTTTTAGAACTTGGAGTACTTCACTCCAAGCTCTCCTTGATTTGAGAGTTTGTGCTGAGAAGTCCACTGTAATTCTCATGGGCTTTCTTTTATAGGTGATTTGTTTCTTTTTCCTAACAGCTTTTAAAATTTTACTCCTGTGTTGAATTTCTGGAATCTTGACTACGATATGCCTGGAAGTAGGTTTATTTTTTTATCATTGCTAATTGGAGTTCTATATGCCTAACTTCAGTGTATGTCAAATTTTTTTTCTCTACCAGGAAAATTTTCTGACATGATGTCTGTAAGGATGTTTTTAATGTCATTTGTAGTATCTCCTGCTTGTTCACTGACTCCAATTAATCTTAAGTTATTTTTCTTTGTCTCATCAAGCAACTGCTGGATTAATATCTCATGATCCCTTGCTAGTTTTGAAGAAACTTTCTTTTCCTGGTCACTAACTGCGAGCCTGTCTTCAATATCTGAGATCCTGTCCTCACATTGGCTTAATCTGTTTTGAATACTTTCAATAGAGTTTCTATTCTCCTGGATATCTACTTGAATCTGCTTTATGGACTCCATTTGCTTCCTATGTTGTCCTTCCATAATTTGCTTAAGCTCGTTTATTTTTTTGTCTGTATCTGCTCTAACATCACTAAGCATGGTGTATATTTTGGTAATCTCTGTGGTTATTTGAGAGATTATTTCTGATATCATTTTTTCAAAAGCCTCATTCAACTGCTTTGTTACCACTTCTAAGAAACCTTGTAGGGGGCTTTCAGATTTTCCAGCCTCACTGCCCCCTGGGTTTGCTTTTGGTGAACTGAGTGTCTGGGGTTGTGACCTGTTTAAGTGTCTTCTCATTTCTTTCTAAATTTAATTCCTAACATGATACCTATTAATTGCCTTCAGTGGCTTATTTTAATGGTGGTATTAAGGACTTCCAAGTGATGAGCACTTCCTGGAGATATCTTTCAGGTGCAACTGGTTCCTGGGCTCCGAGTCTATTGGAAAATCCTGCCTCCTCAGTTTGTCAGAAATGAGAAACTACTGCTTGCCTAGCCCAGTCCCTAGTTCCTTGGCACCATGCCCTAGCCCTCTATACAACCCCGTCAAACCCAGTCCTGGACCAGCAAGGCCAACAGCTATCCAATTCAATCAAGTCAGTTCTGGCTGCAGTGGCACCCACAGCACCAAACACCGTGACTGTGTACCACCAGGCTCCAACAGCTCCCCTAGCGCAGTGAGTCCAGCTCTGGGCAAAGGCTCCGCCAGCTACCACCTTCTTCTTAATTGAATTTTTTCTTTTCGTTCTCTCTGTGGGGTTCGATTCAGACTTCAGGCTCTTCCTGGGTCCAAGGAACTCATCTCCCTCTTTTTTGTCTTCCTTAAGATGGTGTGTTCCCACGTCTAGACGGTGTCTCTCAGAGAGGCTGTTTTCCCTGCATCCTACTACTCCGCCATCTTCCTGGAAGTCATAGTTTTCATTTTAAATTCCTCAATCATTAAATATACAATCAGAACAGGGTCTTCCATCCCCAGTCTGCTAGGAAAATGCTAGGTTGAGCTCCTTGTGAGGCTGAGGCAGTGTTGCTAACACTCAGCAGCAGCTGCAAATGTATATTAGAATCAGCAGAGAGATTTGGCTGCACACAGACCATAATTGCTTACAGAATCATAGCAAAACCCTCTCACTGAGTGGCAAGTGAGGTGATAAATTTCAATTGTATAGCTGCATTTGGTGGCAGACTGTAACTCAGAATCCGACATTTATTTTAGTCTACACATGGCCCTCCCATTATTTTATTGACCACCTCCATCCATATTACTCTTCCCCACTGCATATTTGTCTCAGTCACAGTTTTGATTAGGCCACAAGCTAACCCTAGCTAAATCAGGAAGAAACAAACATCACTGGAGAGCCTCTTAGCAAAGCGGGGAGACCCAATTAGGAAACAAGAGAAGCCTGAAACATTGTCAAAAGAAGAAAGCTGTGCTTAAAGAAATACCAGGAAGTCTACTTAAATTACAGGTTCACTGTGACAGGTGATTCACATGTTCCAAACCACTTCGTATAATATGTGGCAACCTGTTAGCCAAGAAAGGCATGAAACCTCCCAAAATGCTTTGCCACATGGAGATCAAGCACCCACTCAAAAACAAGCTTTTGAAGCCTCGTGAAAGAAAAAATATATGAACACAAAGAAAAGATGCAATTATTGAAGGCCATCACTTCATCAAATGTGTCTGCCCTGAGAGCATCGTTCTCAGTGGCTGAATGAATTGTCAGAATCGCTTTATTACTGATGAAAGAGTTGTCCTGCCTGCTGTCAAGGACATGTGTTGTGAATTTTTAGGAGAGGCTGCAGTTTGAAAGGTGGCACGTGTTTGTCTTTGACTCACACCATAACTAGATGAGGCGATGCCGTAGCAGAGGATATTGGGGCACAGTCACTTAGCAAATCACTGTGGTACATGTGCAATCCAGGATAATTTGACAACAAGGCAATAATGCTTGTTTTTGTGTGATAGTCTTTCAGGAGCATATGCATGAGAATATGTTAGGTACAGTTTTCTTTTCCAGCTGCAGAACTACTCAAGTCTTTGGGTGCATATCAGGAAAGCTGACTTGGATGCTGCATGGGTGGATGCACAGACGGAGAGGCTGCCATGGCTGCACGGCCTTCTGGTCTCATGCTCAGGTCAGAGAGGTTGCTGTGAGTGTGAGTCTGTGCACACTGTGACCCATGGGAAATGCTGGGTAGCTGGAGATGTTACCTGAACTCAGTAAGATATTGCAGGATGTGATTAAAATTTTCAACCACATTAAAGTACGTATCCTTAACTCAATTCTGTCAGCTCAGCTCTGTGAAGAGATGAATGCAGAGCACACATGTCTTCTCTGATACACAGAAGTGAGCTGGCTTTCTAAATGGAGATCACTGGCTAGAATTTTTCAGCTATCAGAGTCACTCCAGGAATTTCTTTTGGAAAAGTGGTCTCCATAGGCAGCACATTTCGGTGACAGGATGGGTGGCAAAACTTGCTTATTCATGGAACACATTCAACCTGCTTGGTGAACTCAATCATGTCAGGGAGGACAATAATCTCAGTTCAAGTAGGCAGATAAAGTGGTTGCGTTCAAATCCAAACTGGAGTTATACTGGCAATGAGTGAACACTGGGACTTTTAACATGTTTCAAACAGTAGAAGATATTTTGAAAGAGACAGAGCCAGGGACCACTTTCTGCCATCTGATACATGATCACCTGTATTAGATTTCAAAAGAGTTTCAGCATTATTTCCCAACCACAAAAGACCCCTAAACTGGGAAGGAATGGATCCATAACCTATTTGTGAATAAGCCAGGTGAATTGGCTTTGTCTGTGCTAGAAGAGGCTCAACTGCCTGAGATCACAAATGATCATGCCTTTAAAAGTATGTTTGGGCAACTCAAAATCTCCATATGTTCTGCATTAGAATCAGTGTGGCACATCATGAGACTGCCACAAATGCATTCATCTGGCATCCACTTCCTGCATCGTATGTTCATGAAGCATAGTTTTCTCCAGTGACAGTAACCAAAATGAGATGACCAAGTAGGCCAAAATAAGCAACATACTTCAGGTGTCACTGTCTCCATCACCCCCAGATGAGACTATTTAGTTGCAGGAAAACAAGCTCGGGACTCCCACTGATTTATGGTGAGTTGTATAATCATTTCAACGTAATGCAATGTAATAACAAAAGAAATAAAGTGCATAATAAATGTAGTGTGCTCAAATCATCCTGAAACCAGCCTCCTACCTCCATTTCGTTGAAAAATTGTCTTCCACAAAATCTGTCCCAGATGCCGAAGAGGTGGAGACTGCCAATAGAGACTGTAAAAATCATATACTAAGTTACACGTTGTTACACTATTTTACTCCCAGCTCAATTCCAGGATTTTCAAGACCAAGTAATGATGCTGTCTGCATTCACTCCTAGTCAGTGGCCTGTGAAATGCTGGTACACAGTACAAACCCAAGAGCTCCTGTTACAAGGGGCTGAATGTTAATTACCTTCAGCATTCTGTTTTTGGGGTCAGTATCTAATCCACTAGAAAACTCAAAAGCAACAATCTGTAGATAAGAAAAATCTTAAACCATTGTCACTAATGGGTACTTGGAAGCATAAGGAGAGTTAAAACTGTTTCACCTAAAATGCAGCCAACCACTTCAGTTATACTTCAGGTAAATAGATTCCAAGTAAGTTGCAGGCATTTCTTTAAGTGAAAAAAGCTTTTAGATGATTGAATGAAGTTTCATGGAAACAATTTTACCATCATTGAAACTCCATGTAAGTTTATCCTAAGTACATTTCACTTCCAAATATATCACTTAAATTTGAGTTTAAATGATCTTAAAACTATGGCTTCCATCTACTTCCATCAATCTCCTAGAAGATTATATACATACACAAACAAAAGTTCTGTTCTAATCACAGTATTGGTTGAATACCTTGTATCCAACTAACTCCCACAACAGCAAGCAAAAAATGGAATTAAAGTGACCCTTGATGAAGGGAACTGCACAAGAGAAACACATTCATATGCTTTTCCCCCTGGCACTACTTCTAACTCCATGCCCAGTTCAAAGCAGCTAGAACTAAAGAAGAAAATGGTGGTTTTATTGGTTTGTAGTGCCACAGAATGACCTTTGAGCTGCCAAAACATCTGAAAGCTAAGGAAGAATCCAAGAAAGAAGAGAACCACAGCAGGAAGAAACCCAGAGTCTGCATTCAAGCTACCCTCAAATGCTTGGATGCTCCTTGACTGTGTCTTTGCAGGGCAGAAGCCAAGGAACTTGCTGGGACTGGAAAGGAACAGCAGGAAGCTGCAGGGTTAAGTTTAACTTAGCTCTCATACACCAAGAGGGACACAAAACTTAGAATGTAACTACTGCCAAATTAGGAGGGCTGGATAAACACATTTGATATTCAATTAGAATCCCAGTAGCGACACAGAACTGCCTCAGCATAGATATAGTTTCCTGAAACAAAGAATGAACTTGATATTTTAGACTTTACCAAACTAAAAAATAATATTCTGCTTGTCAAAGACCACTAGTAAGAAAATTAAAAGGCAACTCACACAATGGAATATATTTTCCATATATCCACATATCAGACAAAGTCATTGTGTTGCAGTGTTTGAATGATTTCTAAAATCAATACTAAAAAACAATATAATTAAAAATAAGCAAAAGGCTTGAAAAGTCATTTTGTAAAATAAGATGCATAAATTTCCAATAAATACAAAATGTTCTTAATTAACACCATATGAACAGCATTAGCCATCAGGATAATGTAAATTAAATTCAGAATGCTATGCATTTCACATTGACAACTGCTCCAATTAAAAAGACCAACAGCACCAAATATTAGCAGGAATGTGGAGCACCTAGAACTTGCAGATGTTAATGGTGTAAAATACATAAAAACCACTTTGGAAAGGTGTTTATCAGTTTATCACTAAACACCTCTCTATGATCTGGCAGTTTTAGTCCAAGTATTTCTCCAGGAAATATGAAACACTGTCTCCAAAAAAGGATTGTACAATTATGTTTATCTGTAATAACTCCAAAGTAGAAAGCAACCCAAATGTCTAACAACTGGGGAATAGAAGCATTACTGTGATCTATACTGTTCACAATAGTACAAGAAATAATAATGGACTACTGCTGCTGTTATGATTTATATCTAGCTGTTCCCCACAGCCTCATCTGCCCATCTGCGGGGTTGGGGTAGGCTATTGGATCATGAGGGCACAATACTCATCAGCGGATTAGTCCCTAAAGAATTATAGCTCACTGTGATGTTGGACAGTAAAGCCTGGTTGGAGGAGGTGGGTCGCTGGGGTGTGGCCTGGAAGGGTCTGTCTCCTGCCCCCTTCCTAGATGGTGCTCTGTTTCTTGCTGCCAAGCCATGAGCTGTTTGTCCTCTGCCATGTTCCCCTGCCATGGAGCCAGCTAACAATTTACGGAAGCTTCTACAAACTGTGAATCAAAATATCTTCTCTTCCTTTGAGTTATGGGTGTTGGGTATTGGGTCTCAGTGGTGAGAAAGTAACTAAGAAAATAACCAATGTGTCTACATCTGAAAAGCATTGTATTGTTCATATAAGGCAGAGCACTCAGGAGGCTGAGGCAGGAAAATTGCAGCAAGTTCAAGGCCAGCCTGGGCTATATGGCAAGAGCTTGTCTCAAAAATTAGAAAGTCAGAGATGGAATAGAACATATTATTTAACATCACATATGTAAAGCTTGAGAACTGGTCAAACTAATCTATCAAGGTGATAGAAATCCCAACAGTACTGTTTACAAGGTGACATTTGACATTCATCTTGTAATGAGACAGAATCAGGAAAAGTTCTAGAGTGATAGAAGTGTTTTGTATATAAACTTAGGTGTATCAAAACAAGTGTATTTTTTGTGAAAATTCATTGAATTAGACACTTCAGATCTATGCTTTTCATGGTTAGTAATTTTATACTAATAAAAATGCAACAGACTATTGTACTATGTGGTTTGAATTAAATACAACATGATTATGATTTGGGCTGGATTGAATGATTGGAATAAATGATTTGGATTAATTATAGCATAGCCAGATGACAACAACTGAAAACAGACTACATATATGGCCACTTCCAAAGCTTTCTAACTTAGCCCTCCATACACATCCTGCTCTATTCTCTGCACATGCCCCACTTTCATACTTTATTCTTCCTTCCTCTTCCTTAGGCTTATTTCCATTTTCCATTCCATACTTTTTTCATAGATTAAGAACTGTTGTGATCATTGAGGGACATTTTAATTAAGACACTCAGATAACACTTATCCCCTGTGATGAGATATTTTTGCTTTTGAGTAGTTTCCAAAAGTTCATCTATGATAGCCATGGCAAACCAATGGCACACATGTGGCTTCTCATTTAAGACGAAAACTGCTAATGTATCAGTTGCTTTTTTCTAAACTAAAACCTCAGTACTCAGGTTTCTTGGCAGTGTTGCCACTTTGCAATAAACAAGTGAACTTCAGGTTGCAGTTTGGGCACTCGGCCTCTAGAAGATTCGCCATCATTGACATAGCAGACATTAGTAATTGTGTCTACACAAAATTACACCAACCAAGACTTTTATTTTGAAGCTTCAGTCTTCAGTCAAATTTCTAAACTCTTTGGTTCTTGTAACTATGTACTGGAGTTAGTTCTGTTTAGTTTTTGACCAAATTTTTTATCATTTTGTTATTTCCCTGCATGTAAAACTCAATAATATTAGGGAATTTTTATCCTCAGGCCACCTTGCAGAATTTAATCCAAATTTATGCAAAAATGAATACTCTGATTTCTTTGCAAAAAACTTCTATCCTTTTTTTGTGCAACCATAGTATGATGAATATCAGTTATATTACATCTTTATTTTCTCATTGCTAGACCAACTTAGTGACACTGAATTGTGACAGCTGATCACCATATAAATTCCTTTTTAATGCATGTGTGCAATGTGTAATAGGCTGTGAACTATCATCATCTTGAGATGTCATCAGGTTTCCAAAACATGACAATGTAATAGTGTGGAAATGCTGAATTTAATTATTTAAAGTCTTCCATGTGCATTGAGTTATATCACTAATGCCAAGTCCTAATCCAAGAGTTAGTTCACTCATTTTCCACTTCATTGTATATAAAAATCTTCCCATTTTGCTTGTTAGAGACGGCCATGGTATGATGTCATCGCTTTTCCTAAAGCAATTGACTCAGCTAAATACCACCCATATAGTCAATCTGAGAATGTTTTCTACTCTCAAGGTGCTTTTGCTATAATTGGGAATAATTATGCACACATATGAAAAAGTTCACTGGAAATTGAAGGCCATCTACAGTTGTATGTCAAAAACGCCTGCTCTCAAATGATTCTAGGAAGGTGAGAAATCAAACTTGCTTAGGAATAAACAACTTTCAACATGTGATGTCCAACATCTCTGTGTGACTATCTCTACTTAAGTGAGTTAAAATTAAATAAAACTAGAAATATGTTTCTACAGTCACATTATCCACATTTCCCCTGCTCCCTTGCCTGTGTGGTTAGCAGTCACCATATTAAAAATATCAATATAGGACACTGCTAACATTTCAAAACATCCTATCGAACTGTGTTTTCTGGGTCATACCTATTCTCTACAAGTCTTTTAGGTCTATGCTGATCCACAAAGGATGGTTTAATTTAATAACACACCTTTACCCTGATAGAATACTATGATCTGTTTAGAGATGGCAGAAATCTCAACGATCTGTCAAAACATTCTGTTGTTACCTAGTCCTTATTATCAAGATTTGAGAATTGTAGCATGTAGAGATTGCTGAACTGATAGGGAGTTCAAAGTACAGTGGTCTTGTGACCACAAGAGAAAAAGGAAGCGAAGTAATTCTCCAACAGTATTTATCATGTGCCGACCTCTGATAATTCTGGGTCTTGTGTCCAACACAGGGACAACAGGGATACTCAGATGAAAACAAGATGCAGCTCCAGTCTATCAGCAGTTTGCAATTGCATGAAGCACAGCAGAATAAAAGAGGCATGGTCTAATAATAGTGTGTGTGTGGAAATGCACTGCTCATGAGTATGTAGAAGGTACAAGATCCTATAGAAAGGACATTAACCAAGACCTGAGGGTCAAGGAGAGCAGATGGGATTAGTAAAAATTATAAAGAAGTTAGCAGAGAGTAAAACTGGGAGGAAAGAGTAAACAGGAAAAGAAAAATCCAAGCAAAGGCAGGAACAAAAATATCTAAGAAACAGAGGCAAAAAAAATGACACAGCCATTTAAGGAACTACAAGCACGAAAAATAAGGGCAAGCACTGTTAATGCAGAAAGTGAACCCAATTATAGATAAAATTGACACTTATAAAAGTTGGAGTGTTTAACTTCTTTTAGGATTTAGTTTATTTTACAATGTAATTTCCAAAGTTAACTTTCTACTTAATGTATTCTCAGAATATGTGTACACATACCAATTGGCAATTGGCCAATTGATTGAGAAAGGGAGATGTGTGTGATAAATGACAAGACCTAGCAATTTTAGCCTAAAGTTTTCATGTGCATATTGGCTTTTCTCCAAGCCTCTGTCATTATAGTTTTGAATTAACATATTGTTCAATTTAAAGTTAAATGTATGTCAATGGCCCGCCAGCCTGAATAGGAATAAATCAGTTATTGGACAAAAGCAATACCAGTTTTTTGTTGTTAATAATCTAGTACTTAAAAATTTATTTAATAGACTTGACTCAAAAAATCTTCTTTAATCACATATTTAGATGGTCAAATAATTTTCATAAATACATAAATGCATAAATGTAAAGCACATTGCTTTTACTTTTTGACCTTTCTCCCATTTTTCTCTTCTTCCTTACATCCCACCATGTTTTCCTACTCTCAGAACGTAAACAGTGGTATGTACTGTCTTATTCCACATTTTTCTCTAAGTATTTCTAATAATATAATAACATAATTTTTGGTTTCTACTGCTTTTAAAAATAGAATTTTATTGTAAATGATTGTGGTATCTTGCTCTTTCTCATGCTACATGATAGAAGCCCTTCCATGGCAACTTGTGTAGTTTCAGTGGGTCCTTTTTAGAAGGTTCCATAATGCTTCCCAGCAGGAACACACCATCCATGACTGATGATCATTAGCACTGCTTCTAATTTGGTGCCACAATGAGCAATAAGATACTGGATCCTTGGACGTTAATTTGAGATTTATTCTCTCTGTGATATAGTTCTGGGAATGGAATTGCTGAGTCAAAAGTCATCGTATTTTTGTAATTTACATAGATGTAGCCTTTGAAAAAGGGTATAGCCTTTTCTAGTTTCCTCTAGCAATGTGTGCAAATACGCTTTGCGGTGCATCCTGCCAGCAGTAGATATTAAATGTTGCAGCGATAGAAGATAGTGGTAGCCCACTGATACTTTGTATTTGCTTGACCACTAGTGGTTTTTTTCCTCATGCATGTTGAACAGTGTATTTGTTTCATTTTGGAATTGCCTCTTCAGATGCTTCATTTTTCTTTTACATCTTTTTTTTTCTAGTTAATTGGAGAAGTGCCTATGTTTGTAAATATTCACTTTTTGTCACTTATATTCTAGCTCTAATATTTTTCAAATTTATTGTTCTTCTGTGAATTTCACAAGTGGTGTCTGTTACCATACAAATCTGTTTAAACACATTTTATGTACAGAAAAAAGTAGTCAAACTTTCCATGTATAATTTCTGAATTTCATAGGTTGGCTCAAAAACTTCTTCCATATACACACAATGTACAATCTTCTCATTGTTTTTACAGGGATTTTACTACTGAGTTTGAAAAATTTAGTCCAACTGAAAATGATCATTTGGAGCAAGAAAAAGTTTTAAGATTTCAAGGGCTCAGGCATATAGCTGACTAGTGGAGCTCTTGCCTAGCATGTGTGAGGCCCAGAATTGGATCCACAGTGCCACAAAAAACAAAACAAAGCAAAAAAATGATTTTATGTTAATTTTGCCAACCATATTCATTAACATATTGATTGTTTATGTGTTTACTCACTCATGCATTTGTTCATTTATTTGCTGTGATACTAGAAACTAAACTCAGTGCCTTCACATTGAGCTGCAGTCCAGCCCATTAAAAGCTTGCTTTGTATTTTGAGACAGGATCCTGTGAAGTCTATAAATTGCCCATGCAGGACTCAAACTTGGCATCTCCTACTGCATCCTCCAGAGTGCTATCATTTCAGACAGGCTCTTTAGAGATAACCTAAAACACAACTGCATCAGAGAGAAATTCATTATAATGTAATGTATCATAATAAGTATGCTACTACTGTAATATAAAATAGGCATTTAAATTTACATATTATTCTGTATCATTTATTTATATTATAATATGCCATTACTTAATAGTAGTAATTAATAGTATCAGTTAGTAGTTAAATCAAACAACAGAATTAATTAAACAAATAATATATGTGATAAAAATATAACAATATTTCTGCTGGGCATGGTGGCATCCACTTATAATCACAAGTTCCAGCCCAGTCTGGGTGTCTTAGTGACTCACTGAAAATCTGTCTCATACTAAAAAATAAAAAATGGTGTGGAAATTTAGCTCAGCGTGAATTCCTTGGATTCAATCCCCTATACCAATACCAATAAAAGAAATATATATATAATTATATGTACATTCTTGTTATATGTATAGTTATATATAATAATGTTTCAATAAGATTGTTTTAGGTCAGTTAATATATTTTTACTGTATTTATAGCTCTGTATTACATATTTAAATTTTGCATGCTTACAATAACACATAAATATAAAACTTTTTAAAGGGGAAATCTAAATACAATAGGACTAATAAAACAGATATCAGCCATATTCAATGACAAAAACAACGGCATATTTCTTTCTGTCCCACGAAATAATACTGTAATTTTATGTTTCCTTTTCCAATAATACTTATAATATTTATCTGATTTTCCTGCAACTTTTAGGGCAGTATCTTCTTTTACATACTGGTAAACTAATCTAGTCAACCATAAAATTTACTTTGACCTCTGTTTCTGCTTTTGTGAAACCCACATTTTTGATCCTGGTGTTATTGCAGTGAGATAGTATCAAGCTAAATATGCTTTTAACAAAAATGTTTGACTGTAAATGCTTAGGGGTTTACTTACCAGCGATAGTAGGTTTTTAAACTTGTACAAATTAGTTGCCCACTCTCCACAAAGATATCTATACAGTTCTACAAGCTTTGGGATTTTGTCAGTCATACTTTTGCATTTGCAAGTTTACCATATAGTTTAAAACATGTCTAAAACTTCTATCATTTTTAAAAACTCTAAAGCAATGGGGTGACATAAATTCAATCTTGCTTTCTTAGGAAAATGGTTTTAACAGCAGAAGAGTAAGGTGAATTTTGTGAAGCCAATGCCAGATTCCAAATACAGTACAGTATTAGTAAAGGAATTGAGAAAATTCCAAATTGGCTGTCCCATTTGGTGATTTTTTTTATTTGTGAAATTGTATTATTTTTCTAAAGAAAAAGGGTGTGACTTTTTTCACTAGGAATTTTTGACACAATCTACACATAACTTTGAACGACCTGAGTGCAGTCAGTTCCTCCCTCTCCAGGCTCCCGATGGTGCCTTCAAATGTCATCAAGTCAGTGTGAAAAAAAAAGGATATAAATTTATTTATGTTTTAACATAATTCTTTTGTCCATTGTCATTCTCAATGTCTTCCACATTAAAGAAGAACATTCCTTCTGGAATGTGGTTTTGGGACAGTCCAGTGTTTTAAGAATTAATAATCATCTATGGTTCCATGTCAGAGGAAAGTGTTGCCTTCTATTTTTATTATGTGAAAGCTCACAAGTGCTTGTGCACATTTTGAGGAAAATGAAAAGTAACCAAAAACTTTTATTATAAAAAATAACTTTAATATATAGGTAAGCAAATCACACTCTTGTTTGCACTATTGTTTATAAAGCTTGCAGGACGTTTTGCAGTAAGGTTTTTTCATTTTCTTTCATGAGACGTTTGTAACCTGAACACAGCTTGCCTGCATACACACTAGCCTTGTCTGCAGATATGCAGTCTTGTTTTATTTGGACAAGATGTCAGTAGCCTCTTTGTGCTTTTGAGGCAGTTTCATTAAGATCATCATAGAAACAAGATAAATTGAAGCTTCATTTTTAAAATCATAATACCTAATAGCTAGAGGAATCAAGTGTCACCGTTACTAGAATAACTTTAGTGTAGCAAACACTATCTAGCGTGATCTAAAAGAATCACTCTACACTCTAAAGGCCAACAGGTGATGACAACATGTCCTCCTTTTGTTTCCCTTTACCCCAAACCAGTTCAGCAGCCCCTGTTTTCAGCTGAGCATTAGTCTTTTAGGACAAATGAAAAGTTCTGACAGATTTAGAAGACCTCAAAGTTGTGAGATTTGATCTCCATATGTCCTTTCACCTCTCCCCGCACTGATATCCAATCCCAAATTCTTTTTTGTAGGCTGTTTAGGTTATTTGCCTCCTTTTAATTACTGTCCTTCTCACTGAAATAAGATAATAGAGTCATTCACCCTTTGTTTTTGGTGATGCCTGGGTTGTGTTGGTGTTGGTATTATAATCATTTTCTTCTTCACTCTCTGAACTCTTAGGAAAAAATGATCACAGTTTTCATGATGTTAAAAATTGAATCAGTATCACTTCAGGTCCAACAAAGGAGTCAACTCACAGGCCAGGGACTATTAACATTGCGTTTATGATGCACTTAAGTTACACATCTCAGTGCACACGGGGACACAGTCATGAATGACTCCTTATTGTAAATAACAAATCACAGTTGCCAACATCAGCAGTTGGGAGTGGGGTGGGGGGAGACAGGGACAGCCACTGCAGGAGGCAGATAATCCCTGCCATGTCCATCTGCTAGAAAAACACTGTGACTTCACACCCCTGTATTGGAACAGTGGCATGGGTTTTGTATTTTTCCACCATATTTTTGTGCCTAATGCCAAAACCCTGGACTTTCTGGCTCCCTGGAGAACTTCTCGTGGCATGGGGCTTTCAGGCTAGGACAGGGTCATCACAAGGAAACCAGGACAGTTCTCAAGCTTATTTATAAGCATTTTTGCCTTCAAGTCACCCACTCAGTATTTTGGTTGGATACTGGGGTTACCTTATTCATTTGTAGTCTCATGGGTATATAGGAATTCAGTTGAATCTGATTAAGAGTTTTTTCCATAGAATGTATACTCTTCCCATTACCACAGTGCTAGTGAACTTAATTTTCTAACTCATTTTGCCCTCTCTGACTGTGGCACACATTCTTGGGTGCTTATTTTTCTTTGTTACCTCATGAAGACTTAGGTCTGGTTGTTAAGTTATCCTAGGATTTCTCAGTCTTAGTAATTGTAGAAGATGAAATATCCTCTCTCCCCATAGGCCAGAACAAACAAGGTAACTCCCAAATCCCCACATGAGACAAACGGAAGGGGTTGTGGGATCTCCAGGACTTGGGGCTTGTCTCTCCACCCATTCAGCTAACCTCCAGGAGAATTTAAAGAAAATAGAACATATGTATTAGTGGCAACAAATATCTAAGATAGAAAGTCAGGGGAATTTCGATTTCACCAATCTCTATAAACCAAGTCTTCCCCCAACTTACTTGCTTTGTTGGCTTCTCATGAGTTTTCCGAGACAGTTACCCATCCCGAAAGAGAGAATTAACAGTTCTCTTCCCCCACAGAATTAGCTAGGAGTCCAGCCTTCTGCTATTCAGACTCTAGCAGCCATTTGTCTTGAGAGAAGCCTGCTAGTGCAAAAGAAGTAAACCACATTCAGTTTTTGTATTCTGAGAATGTTCTAAGAAACTTCTTTAAAAGTTTAGTATACCAATACCCTCAAAAGAAGTCAAGCACGAGGTAAGATTTAGAGGTGAACACATCTGATTCTCTTCCAGATGTATATATATATATATATTTATATATATACATATATATATACTGTATATGTTTTTAAAGGGTCAATATTGATTTATTTTAAACATATTCATGTCTCCTTTATGAAATCCTGCACCCTATTATGAATATCTCACAACATGAATTCAAATTTCAATATAAAGCAGGTAAAATGTGATAGATTAACAATAGAGGCAGCAGTAAACAAAACCATCTATATTTTAAAAGTCAATCTTATGCACTTAAATTTGGACTTGATCATAATTTATTATGCTGCATAAATTCAGAACAATTGATGAATCCTGCTAAATTATTAATTTGTCCAAAGTGGAGGAGGACATCACCTCGGACCACATAATAAATATTAAAACATTCTCGTCATAAGGACTTATGTGAGCAATGAATTATAAGGGCCACTGTAGATCGATTCTGGGTTAATCATAACTCTTTGTGCCTATAATTCACAATGGCTTTATCCCCCACTGACCATTGGTTAAAATTGTAAAGAAGTTAGTTGCTTAGCATACAAGATTAGAATTTATCCCACATAATGTCCTCAGACCTTTTAATTTTCATTTGATGAGAAAAAATAATAGATTTCTACTCTTCAGCTTTTAATTTTTAAAGATGCTGCTTTGGTTTCAATCTTGAGGCTCAAGGATGCTTGTAAGTAAAGGTCACAAAATCAACATACCTCAGGGGTCCACAATCACAAGGACCAATTGATCTCCATGGCTTTCACAAATAGCAACCTTTCTTTTTAAAACCTCAACATTTTTATTTTAATGCTGTAATCACACAGCATTAAGGAATTGCATTCCTTTTCCTATGGTTCTTGTCATATACTATATTGCATTATGCTTATTTGCACAAATGTTATTTTTGCAACTAGATGGGCTATGCCTTAAGGCAAAGACCACTCTATCTTACACATTCTTGCCTTCCTATGAGAATGTCTCCCAGAAATGTATTTTTGATATTGGGAAAGAACATGAGGGATGATCTCGAGTTTAACTTGTAAATCTACCACTAATCTTACTGCAATCTTGAGCATCTTGCCTCATCTGTGAATTGGGTATTACAACATCAGCTTCCTGGAAGTACTGCAGAGAAGAAAGAAATGCATTTGAAAAACTATTTTTAAGAGCTAAAAAATGCCTCATAATAGTTATCAATTATCATAAAGAAAAGATGCATGGCAAAGACAGTATGTGCCTTCTTTAATAGGGAAAAATCTTCTTTTACCCTTTTGGTTTAAATTTCATCTTCTAATAATTGTTCCTACTGAATTTTTTAATTGAAAGAATCATCATTGTCCCATTATAGCTTTAGATTTGAAATTAGCTTTTAAGGGAGATATATACATACACATATATATATACATATATATATATATATATATATATATGTGTATATATATAGTCTTTTTGAGACAGAGTCTCACTATGCAGTTCAGGCTAGCCTTAAGCTCACTTTGTAGCCTAGGCTGGTCTCAAACTCACAATGATCCTCCTGACTCAGTCTCCCAAGTGCTGGGATTACAGGCATGTGCCACCAAAGGTTATATTAAATTAAAGATTTTTATGAGAAAGAATATTGTTTATGTATTTAAACCAAGATTGGTGGGGTCACTGTGATAAGTCATTTGTGTTATGGGCTTCTGTAGTTATTATGAGAGGCTGTTGCCTAACAAATTCAAAGGAAAAAACCCTTTTGGCATCAGCTCACGATGGCGATGTTGGAAAGGAAATAAACAAGATAGAACAGTCTGCAGAGAAAGCACAATACGTCATGGTCCATAAAATGATGAGGCACACAGGTGCAGGTTTTGAAAATGTATTTTTCTATCCTTTACTTTACTTGGCAAAAAATTCAAATATTTGAGAAAATAACATCGAGTGTTTATAGCTTTTCATATGACAGACTGAAATTTGAAGGAAAAAAGTGAAAGAACTATTGGGTTAGAATAGTGTTTATGAACAAGACCTCATCTCTGAAGAATATCTCTGTTTAATCAGTTACACACTGTGGATATGGAATTTAAGAACTTGGGGTCTTCTAGCACAACTATTTCATTAACAGAATATTTGAGTACACTCATTCCTCTCAATGAAAATCAGTTTCTCTTTTCTTTAACCTGCTTTAAACAGAAACTGTTCTCATGACAGTTCCATGATATGCTTCATGCTACAGAAATTTAATGTTGATTTATCTCCACTATGAGTTATAAACAGCTTGAGTACAGAGGGCCAAGACTACATTTATAGCCCTTCTAAACTCACTTTCAAGATCTTAGCGTTAATGAATGCAGATCATTAATAAAATTAAATTTAAATTCATGCAAGAATTTGACAAAAACTCCCCCAGTGTCATCTCAGAAATGGGACATTCATCACAGGCTATGGGTTCTCAGGACTATGCTGAGGACATAGGCCTCCATCACCAGTTACTACTGATATTCATCAATGCACCATAACATCTGCGAAGCTCCCCTGTGGGATTCAGAGATTGATGACACTGGAGAGAGATACCACATTGGATATGTTTCTTCCTCTCCATGGGGCCTGAACTGGTTGCCGCAAAGCACCCAGATTCACTTTGCCTCTGTTTTACCTGATATGAGGTACTCCACACATATGGAGTCCACTGGAAAGTTCATCAGTGACACACAGTTCAACTGTCTATCCAAGCAGGACCTCAAGAAAGAGAGCTGGCTGAGAACTTTTGAAGCACATTCATCAACTAGCCAGATGGGATTAAAATTTCCCTGGCCAACATTTCCATTATGATTCTTTTGAAAAGTGACTGCAGTCTTTGATGATAAATATTTTCCAGATAGATTTAATTTGATGGTTAAAAATCACCCACTGGACAGAAATTGTATGTTTTAGTTGATAAAAAAAAAGACCTGGACATTTTTAAAAGCTAAAATGCTTTGGGTTACTAGGTAACATTTTATTGGCATTGCTACAAGCCATAATCATGCTGTTTTAATGCTCCTCTTTTTAAAAATTCATTCATAGTGCTTTGTAACATTAAATTTCCAGAGACAATATAGATGTTACCAGACATGTAAATAGAGCTCCTCAGTTCACGAAGCAGTCACAACAATGATAGAACACTTTTTTAATAGCAATGCAATATGTCCCCAGCAGGAGACATCCCTAGAGAACTGTAAAGAAGAGGGATTCCAGGAGACCAAGTGACTGTTCAAAACAGAAAAGCAAAAATTAAAGCAGACTACTAGAGGAAGCTTTGAGGTCACCACTGTCTCTCTATTACTACTGGATTAGACCTGGGCAGTTAACGGCAGACCTGGAAGTTGATGGCTAGTCCAAAGGATCAGAAAGGGGACAAAGATTGATAATTATTGAGTAATCAATGCAGAGAAAAATCTAACCAAATTTTTCCATTCTTTCTCTCTCACTATCAACACTCTACACTGTTATAATTTCATTATACCTCATGTATATAAAATTGTTTCTTGTTATTTTACTCACATTTTATCACCTGCACCAGTAGCAACATTCAAAAAATGGTATGCATCAGCTAGCGAGATTGCTAAGATGTGTACTCCCAGATCCTGACATCAATCCTTCCGTGCAGGAAGTTTATGATTACATCTTCAATCTATACTTCTAATAGCAGAATTCCCTGATAATTGTAACAATGGTGGTCTTAGCATCTCATTCTGAGAAGAAAAATGTATATTTTGATACAGTGCTTTGTGTACAATAAATACTCCATAAATAGTATTTGCATAGATTGCTTTCTTCAGCAGAACAATTTTTGTCCCTGTTTCGTTACCTCATGGTCTGGTTAGGGTTCATGCTCAACAAAAAGTAGTATGTAACCACAAACTGGTCTCCAGGTTTTAGGTTGTTCGTGGGAAAATTTTCATGCAAAAAAATATATTTAAATGTGGTAGTTAAAAACAGAGTCTCACATGTTCTTCTAGTTTCATTGTTTCTTTTAACTTGAGTGCTTTGGCTTATTATATTTAATTTGTTTTGTGTAGTGTGACTAGTATGTCAACATTGGCTTTTTTGAAATGAATACCTGTCTCAGTCTCATTTTTTGTATTTTTTCATATTTGGTGCCCAATATTTGAATTATGCTCTTTGTAATATAATATACATAAAGCACTTATGTATCTCTATAAAAAGGGTGTTTTTTTTTTCTTTTCTGTTTAATTTTTAGTCTCAAAAACATTTAATGCTGTTTTATCTTTAGGCTTTCTAACATGTCTTTATTTGGTATTGAACATCTGCAAATTATTTTTAATTTAAAAAATTTCTTTGCTATTCTTCCTCTGAATTTAATTTTGTTTTGTTTTGTTCTTGTACCAGGGTTTGAACTCATGACCTCATGCTTGTTGGGCAGGCACTGTGCCACCATGCTATATCCCCAGCTCTTCTTTGCTATTCTTGCCCATTTCTTTCTCATTAAATTTTCAAAAATCTTAGTAAGTTTTGAAATGGCTTTTAACCGTCATACCTAGGGTTTCACTGTCAAATAATCTGTGGAAAATAATTGTTCTTTTCTGCTTGTGCATCTACCCTTTCAGGAATACGTAACGTTCTATCCAGAAACAAGTCTTCTGTCAAGGCCTGAAGTGTTCATTAGATATCCTCTACTTAATAGACAATTATATTTAATGAAAAGCCTATTTTTCTCAAATGAGTTATCTTTTACTGATAAATTAAGGAAACAACAAATAACCTATATATATATATATATATATATATATATATATCCATTTATAAGTACTCTAATGTGGAAATCTCTAGCTTTCTAAAATACTCACTCAGTTGACTTTTGTGTATTGCTTAAATGTGTCACCAAATAATGATAGAGAATTTTGACTACTGATAAAGATTTTTCCTACTAAGTTAAAATCAAACTTTTCTTTTCTGCTGTATCACTTAGATCAACATTACTATGATAGTGTTAAGTTTGGAGATATAATAGGCATCGTTTTCTTTATTTAATTGTAAGCCCATTAGAGTTTTGGCTTTTAATAGTTTTGCCACTTGTTGGAAGATTTCTATGTTTCACTAAAGAAAAATCTGCTTCCTTCCTCATTTATCAAAATATAGGTAGCTTTTTAATTTTGTGCGATGTCCTTCTGATGTCTGTTGTGATATGATTTAAAATTTTTATAAAGTCTCCTCTGTAAGATATATTATCTCAGCAGCCGTTCTGGTGCTAAGTCAGTATTACTTTTCCTTGTATAATAATATTACACAATTATTTTAACAAAAACAACTAACTTTTGGGTTTAATTGTTCATTCTAGTTTTGATACAAATTCATTGGATTCTAGTTTTGTATTTAACACTCACTCTGCTAGATAAATTTTATTAAGATGTTTGAGATAATTGCTTTTATGGTAAATGTCTGAGTTAGGTTATACACGGTTATTGAGAGAAAAAAAATAATCACTAAAGATATTATAGGTGACCCAGAATAGCTATGTTCCCCAAATGATGACAAAGAAGGTTGTAGAATTATTTTTCTGTGTTGCAAATGCCCACCCTAGGGATTTCTTTTAAGTCTAACTCTCAGATATACATAGGCCACATTTGCAACAGGTTAATTTAGAAGTACATAGAACAGAAGATACCTTGTCAACAGGGCAATATTACTCATTTCTCTTCATTGTAAGTTAAAAACATTTATTTAAAATATAGGTCATACTCAAGGGGATAATCTCATATTCAGATATGCAGAAATCTGCCTGATTTTAAACCCTAGTGACTCAATGAGGTCACTTTCCAATAACTTCAAAGGCATAGTTTTCAGGTTCCCCAGAAGAAAAGGAAGGTCCAGTTTCAAGCATTACTGAAATAAGAAACTCAAAGACATTTATTTTTATGCATTTATTATTCTTCTAATACAAATCACTTTTACCAGTCAGAGTTATGTTACTATATGAAGTGTTGCCTACCTACAGCCATACTTATCTACCCCCTGCATCAAATTTCCATGAGAACAAAACTTTAACCAAAACAGCAAATTCTCACTCAGAACACAAGTTTACATAGACATGTCTGTCGTATTATGTTTGTTTGCATAAATATTTATTGCCATGTCATTTATAATCACAAACTTTAAATCTTATTTTGTTCTTTTTTCACATTTTTCCAGGTAAAATTCGGAAACTATGCTTTTGTATGGGATGCAGCCGTGTTGGAATACGTGGCCATCAATGACCCAGACTGTTCCTTTTACACTGTCGGGAACACGGTCGCCGACCGGGGTTATGGAATTGCCCTGCAGCACGGCAGCCCCTACCGAGACGTTTTCTCACAAAGGTAAGATTTGTGTATGGGCAAAAACAGAGAGAGGAAATTTGGGCAAAAACACTACCTAATCCAGTCTATTTCTTGGTGAGGAGACATATAATGAAAAACAAAAACAAAATGTAGCTATAAGCAGTAAGGCTATTTCCTAAACCATGTACTCCAGTAGTATTCTTCTCCATAAACAGAGGAAAAATATCGCTGTACATAATGTCTTATTTTCAAAAACTGTATATGATACACAAATTAAGCATACTATTGATTTCTGTTAAAACTTAATTAAGCAGTCTAGTCTCGGAATTTTTAAGAACTATTAAACATCATTAGGAAAATAATCCATTTCTAAGAATGATGAAATGTAAAATCAACTTTAGGACCAAGTTAAAGTTCTGATACACTATAGCACATAATTTTAGGGATATTTTTCATCAAGAATTTTTAAAACAAAAGAGTAAGAATTTAAAGTCTTCCCACTTGATATCAAAGCATATGTAAGTCCTTGTAGAAATCAAGGAGACCACTTATTAAGAAATTATCACTATCTCAAAGAAATTTTCTTTTGTAAGGAAATTGTTTAAGAAAGAAGGTTGTAAAATATATATTTTAGATTAATAATATATATGAAAGACTGGCCTGAAAAGAATTCACAAGGATCACTGTGAATACATTCTAACTTCTAGCAAGCAAACTTGGACTTCAGAGAAGCTGACATCATACAGGTAGAACTATATTGCGTGTGATCCTGGTGGTACTCTTTTGTTTTCAGTCGGTTTCAGATAATGAATGCCAATGCTTCAAATTTCAATCTATTCGAGTTGTATTCGTCCAAATTTTAGGAATACAAAAGGCCAAGCTTTTCATATTATTAAAAAGAGAGATCTTAAAATCAGTAGTTCACAATTTGTGACATAACTTATCCATTAGCGAACCATAAAACGCTTGACCTCTCTCCTTATCTGCAAAACGGGGAAGATAGACTGATTCTATGGTATTATAACAGCGCTTCTGTATAGCAAAACTTTCCAAATTATCAGTCACAAAAGTGATTTTTCACTCAGGAGCCGCAAAGGTGGCGAGCTCCAGGTCAGACACAGGGGCGCCATGCACCGCGTTTATCCCGCAGTCAGGCACTCTAGCCCAGGCTGGGTCAGGCTGTTTTCACTGCCAAGGGCACCTGGGAAGGAGGCCGGCAGAAACGCGCTGTTCCCGCTGCGCTCGGATGTGACACACATCCCACCCATTAAAACAAACCAAGGCAAACCTTTTGGTTCTAAACATAAGAGAAATGCAAAATATGCATATACTGAAAGCAAGAAAGGTATAAATGATTAGTCAACCAAAACACATTTATTGATGAGCAGACTAAGGGGAACAAACTGGAAAATCAATTATGTCGTAGGGAAACTGCCCGCAAGGCAATTACACTACAGTTAGAGATAGCAGAACCCATTCAAATGCATGTGTAAGTCCATGAGTTCATCTCCAACAATGCACACAAAAAAGAAAAAGAACCTATTCATATGAAATAATAAACAATACAGACATTTCTGCAAATGTGTATTGATGCTCACATCTATCTGTAAGTAGAATATGTGTTGCCTATTTATATTGTCTTAAATTGTACAACTGAGCTATTGGAAGAATTGAACCCAATGCAGAGTAGAGTTCAGCGAAGGACACGTAAATAAAAGCTCTCCAGAGAAGTGAGCCTTAAACTTGACTGGCGCAGCGCGGAATCAGGGACAAACCCAACACCCCCACCCCCCGCCCCCTGTCAGCAAGCTGCTGTTTCGGAGGTCTGGCTAAATTGATAGCAACCAGGGAACATCAACTAACTTTTGTTTTGTAGATTTGGCCAGGCCTCTGGTCAACAACCCAAGCATCTCTTTACAGTGGGAAACGTAGCATGTATGGGGGATTCTCTTCTGTCTTGTCTTTTATTATTAATAAAATATTTTTAAAAAAAAAGAAAATGATTAACAGAGAATTGTGAGCTGAAAGAAAACAAAAAATAGTTAATTCTTGAACTACTGAAGACCACAGAAGAGAAGAAGAAGACAGCAGAATGTGTTAAGGAATAATAAGGACATTAAGCTAATGTGAAAAGAAATTTGAAGGCTGTGATTTCTATTGTTGATCATGAACAGGCACAAAAATCTACGGTCGATTGTGGAATCTGGAGTGAAATGATGATAGCAGTTCAGGGAAGGTTGGTTTAGTTTTTTTGTTTTGTTTTGTTTTTTGTTGTTGTTGTTGTTGTTTGTTTGTTTTTTGTTTGTACTGGGAATTAAACTCATGGCCTTGAACTTGCCTGGCACATACTTATGCCACTGAGCTATATCTGCAGCCCACGGTTTAGTTTTTAGATGAGGGATGGAACTGAACTGTCAGAGGCTACACAGACCCAGAGGCATGATATAATGAAAGTCTGGTCTAGGATCAGGCAGGTGAATGAGAAGAGGGTCTTCTGAGGGCAGAGGCACAACATGTTTCTAGTTTGGGTGTGTGATGGAAAGGTGCGATCCAGTGAAGCGGGGTGTAGGGTCCCATGGCAAAAGACCAGCAACAGAGAGCTCCCAGGTCACTGAGTAAAGGATTATTGGTATTCATTATGGTTTAACGTTTTTTCACCACTAAGCATCTTTATTTTCATATCTGATGTCTGAGTGTCTTATACAAAAAATGCATGATAATATTTAGTAAATCACACCAAATGTTCCTTTTTTATCATCCTGTGATACTTTTTTATCATCTGTGATACAGAATCAGAGTTTGATTCTGAAGGAATGTATTCCACAGAACTGCTGAAAAGTAATATTAAGCTTTGAATAATAGCTTCCCTTTGATCAGTGTAATAGATGTCGGCAATTTCAGTTGTCCCCTTCTGTGATGTTCCTTGATAATGA